>CAUYRH010166755.1:0-23976 GCA_963574655.1 Perodicticus potto | reverse complement strand
GTTATAAATGGGTGGGAAACTTCTCTGCAGTCTGCCTCGTAAACTCCTTGTAGGGTCCAGTAAGTGTAGGTAAGAGAAGTGAACGTGCTTTGTGCTATGAAAGCCCTGCCCCGTGTGACTGGGAGGCTCTGTTGTCACACTAATAGGGAGGCTTGGTAAGAAACTAGCACTCATTTGAAACTATGGGGATAAAAACTCACCCAAAACATCAACTTTTGGCTATTGCCAATGCTGTATTGTATAAATTGGCTCTGAAATGACGGTACCTGAAAATCACCCTGTGTAAGTTAAATAAAACCTTACCCAATTTTTGTATGGTGAGGATCTAGGGCTCAGAGTCATTGAACTTCACGTAGATGAAGGTCCAAACTCAGTCTGGCTTTTGGCCTTAGCTAACCTTTCCCACATTAGCTCAGGGCTTTGCTTCCTTCTTCAATCTGGACTCTATTTGTTTTACTTTCTTGCTTTGGTCCTAGAAGACCCCACCGTACTCTACCCCACTGCATGCGTGTACGTGTGTGTGTGTGTGTGGCCAGTTATCTATGTATGTGGAAAAAATTTGCCCAGTTTGTATTTCTTCAGTACAGAAAAGCTAGATGATTTGTGTTGCATTAAGAAGCATTTCTTTTAATGCAAAATTGGCAAAATAAATAAATGAGATAAATAAACTCATGAGGTGCGACAGCCTTTCTTGTGAGCAGTGGTTCTTAACATTTGGGTATGGGCACCATCTTGGGAATGTCATAGAAACCATGAACCTTTCCTCATATAAATGTGCATTTAAACACATGCATGACATTTTATGCAGAACTTCAAGGATCACACACTCTTTGGAATAAGGATTGGGACCTTTGGTTTCTGGACACCGTGTTGATGTTAACCTTGTTACAGATCACAAGAGTCTAAGAGGTCAACACAGCCAGTTATCATTTCACTGTTAAATAGGAAATAAAGGCTTCTCTAGAACGGTGATCACAGGAGAAGCTTTTTCAGCGTGTTCTGTAAACTGGAAGTCAGAGCTCACCTCTGGCAACAAGATGAGGCTGAATGTCAGGATGAAAAGAACCATGTTCACTCCATACATGCATCTCAAGAAGAGGAAGTACGAGGCCACGGAGGAGCCAAACTGACCTGTTGATGGGAGGTGAAACAAAGCAAAACAAAGCAAAACAAAGGCTTGGTCTCGGTCACCCCCAATGAGCCTACTAATCGAGAGGTGTTGATCTTCTCCACAGTTGCAAGTGCTGGTGTCCTCCTTTCTCTATTCAGGAAGATAACCGCTTATTCTGCTAGAAGTATGTCCTACAACGTAGAATGTGGAGGTATGTAGATTGTGGTTGTGCAGACTGTGAGGCGCCCCTGCAGAGTCTGTCCCAGGTCAGCTTCCTTCTGCTGAGCAGCTAATCTGCAGAGTCTGTTTTTTTCTTTGAGTTAATACTGCATATGGGCAAGTGAGCAAATACATGTAACGGTAAGGACAGTGCCCAGTCAGTAGTTAGCTTCCATCGTAATCATAGCAACTCTCCCTCTCTCCACTTTTTTTCAGGCCAACAATGCTCTTCCCAAAAAAGTTCACCACACTCCTTATGGGTGGTTATCCTGCAGGCCTTCCTGTGCTGTTTCTTCTTTTTACTGTGATTTATGGGGGTAGTGTAGAAACTGAAAATCATTCATTCACTCCACACATCTTTACTAAGTATCTCCTGCTGGGAATTATCTTAGATCTGAAGCACAATGTCATAGACAGGGTGGCTGCTGTAATGGAACTTGCATTTAGTGAGGTGTGGAAACTGCAAATACGCATGGTATGTAGATCTCATAATGATGATAGCCAGATAGGTCCTACAGAGGGGAAGGCAAAGTATTGAGGGGTTGCTTTAGGTGGGTTTGCTGGGGAAGGAGTATCAGAGAAGATGACTTCTGAGCAGGGATCTGAGGTTTGATGAAGAGGTAACAGCACCTCGAGCTGGGGAAGAGCAGCTCAGGCAGAGGAAATGCCAGAGTAAAAGTCTTGAGAGAGGCAAGAGCTTGGGGGGAAACTGAGGAAGACAATTGGGGCTTGTGTAGATGGAGTACAATGAAGAGGAAAGTGGTCACCGATGAGGACAGATAGGACAAACCACAGTGTGTCCAGCCTCTTCTACAGCAAAGCAAAGGAGGGGGGTTTATTTGGGGTGACACGGGAAGGCACTGACAGCAATAGGGCTGGAGGGTGGGGTATGGGTGTAACTTTTAAAAAACAACTTCAGAGTTGGAGAAAGAATTGAGAGGGGACAGGTGAGAATGTTCAGTCAATTCCTACCCACTCAAACACTGAAAAGCAGTGATTGGTCTCATCCTTATTGACTGAGAAAAAATAATTACATCCTTTTAAAGCAGAGAATGGAAGAAACAAAATGGGAACTTAGAGTCTTCGGTTGAGATTTCATAGATTTACAAAAGACAAAGTGTTATCAGCAACCACTTAAGATTCAGCATCAAGTTGCTAACTTTCCCATCTCCCCGTTTTCAGTTTCTCAAGAAAAAGCAATGCACAGCCCCAGCCGCCACCTGCTTCAGCCACCTCGTTCTGTCTCATTCAGTGAGACAGAACCTGTAGCGCCCAGTGGTTTTCTTGAGCCCACTGGCTTTGAAACGTGATCAGTGGGGAACTATACAGGAAAGAGAAAGTTAATTTTGTGCAGCAAATTCTAGCCTCCACTTACTAAGTTGATTCTAGCCTCACATGAGAGTAAGACCTCAATTTCTGGACCTTGTTCTATTCTTTAGGTACAGTCTCACTTAGTCTCGTAATACAGAGGCAGTTTTTTTGTTTGTTTGTTTGTTTTGTAAACTTAAGGAAGTCAATCTTTAAATATTTATTTTGGAAGAAATCAGTGATTTTTGAAATCTAAGTACTTGTTTTTCTTTAAGCTCAAATGAGAAACTTGGATTCATTTCTCATTGTAGAAGGGTGCAGAGTTCTGTAAGATTTCTAAGAGTATGTGGTTTGGATATAAACATCCCCCAGGTGTGTAACCAGGTGCACTCATCCATCTGCAGAAATTCTAAAGCAGACACTTCTCCCTGAACATCTGATCTTCCACCTGGCTCCCAGGGATTTCATATCGCTTCACAGCTGTTACCTGTGTTCTCTGGTAACGACTACCCAGGGACTGCTCGGCCAGGTTCACTCATCAGGTGTTATTGAAAGGAATGGACTGGAAGCTTATTAGTCAATATAGTTACTCATTTATTGGAGGAAGCCTCGGTTTCTACATGTCCAAGGTAAAGAGTAAGTTGTCTCCTGGAAACACATGTGAGACTCTGGTATGGAGCCCTGAGCCCAGGATGCTGACCCACCCTGCCTCTCTCCCTTCCTTCCTTCTTTTTGACAGTTTCTCTTTTATAATTATCAGTGACCCACCCTCTCTTCCAGCCTCCACACACAATCACTGGCAAATGCGTTTAAGTGGAACATGGAGTATAAATATACCTAAATGAAAAAGAGAGAATTAGATAAAGATTTTTCAAGAAGTATCCCCTCCTTCAACACACACACATGTTTATTATGGATGAAATATAGTTTAGAGTCCCAAACTTGCCAACACCAGTTTTTAAACTTGCAAGTAGTTTTATAATTATTTCACTTAGAGGTGGATTCTTTAAAGAATCATAAGTGTAAAGAACATTAATTTCAGGAAAACCGATTTCATTAAAACAAGAATGATTATAGGAAGTACCCAGACATAGACCAAGGAGACTAAGGAATTCAGAAGCAAGATTTCTTCAGCATTAGGTCTGTAGACGGCAGAGGAGAAAACACAATTCCTAAACAAATGAAGATCTTAAATGAGAAAGAATGAATCAAATAGTTGTCATCAAAGCTCTGTGGGAATTTTCTCTGTCTAACCTCAAAAGTGAAAAGGGGGAAATATTTCCCTTCCATCCCTATTATTCTAGTGGTTCTGTGCTACCAGTGGCTATTGATTAAAATTGGCATTCATGAAAAAGAAAAACCTTAGTATAATGTGGCTGAGAGAGCATAAATGGAAACAACAGTCACTTCTACCTGTCTCTCAGAAAAAACTGGTTTATTCTTAAAGATCAAGAATGGGTAATACTAATAGTAGTAGTAGTACTAGCTATCATATCATGAAGGTCAATTGTGTGTGCTAAGAACTTCACCAACATCAACTCATTTTGCTGTCACTAGACCCTCATGAGGTTAAGTACTGTTAGCCCCACTGCCTGAGTCAAGAAACAAAACCTTAAATACAATAGTTGAGTGAATCTGAGCTTGATTAATAACAGTTAACATGGAACGAATTTTGTTTCAGACACATATTTGATCTCTGTATATTAACTTATCTAATCCTCAAATCATTATGAGGTAGGAACAAGTTTTCTCCCATTCCAGAGGCATAGGCCTGTAGGTTACTCAGCTAGTAATGTGAAGCCAGGTTTCTCGACCAGGCAGTCTTGATCTACAGCTGTTTGACTCCAGATCTAGATCTCTACCACAATGCTATTTGGACTCTCAAGTAGAACCATAATTAAATTAATTGTTTTAAACTATGATGTGTCAAAGAAATTAGCAATAAATGTATATATCTGAAAGAAACAGCTATAGATACTGTCCACCAATCAACTAAGACCAAACCAATTCACAAATTTGACATTCATAAATGAGTTTTAAAATTTGACTGATATATGCTTCTTCCATAGTAAATTGTTAAAGTATTAAAACAGTGTTTGGTATGTATAGCATTAAAGTGAGGCTTTAGGCTTATGTATATTTTTAATCCTGAATTTTCTTGTGTTTCTTTGAAATTAAGGTACTTTCACTCCTCCTCTGACTATTTGTTATTAAGGTGAAGTAATTTGCAATCTGTCATTACATATAATTTCCTCTTGAACAGGTGGTAATAAGGCAGGTGGATACATTTCAGTATTTGTGAATGGGAAAAGATCAGTTAATGGAATAGTGCATGAGTACAATATGAATACTATCATGTTAAGCTAGATGAAGCTCAGTTTCTTCAGATTCTCTGGGGCTGGGGAATTAAATGTGACAGATTTGGTTTGTATTTTCTAGAGCTCTTAGAAAGAGAAACATGAGGTTTCATCTCTGTGCTTGAGGTCGCCTATCTAAAAGTATTTCCAGTCTGAGAAAATAGGTCTCTTACCCTGTAATTTTGATGATGTGATCAACTATTAGGAAAAGGTGGATTATGATTCTGACGGTGCACTGTGGTTCATAAGGTGTATCCATCAGGAGAACCCTGGGGTTTTAGGCCTGATCCCTGTACAAGACTGATGTGACAGTAAAACCCCACAGCATTCCCAGGTGATGCAGGAATTTACAGCGATCTCTAGGGTAGAAATCAGAAAATCTATTTTTTAAGTGAAAAAGTTGGGTGTCATCAGATGAGTACTGAATCCATATTATTATAGTAAAGGCATTTGTATCTTATTGGAAGAAGATGAAAATAGCATGAGTTTCAGATTCTAACTTAACTTCTACTTTTGTTCTGCCAATTATTAGGTAGAACTTTGGGGAAACTAAGTGAAGGCTGGTAATTTGGGACTCCTGTAAAATCACATTTAAAAATATTTGTTCAGAATTTATTTAGAGATTGAACTGAGAGTGAGGGCAAGGTGGATTAGAAATAATTATTTTTATTTTTATTATTTTTTTTTATTGTTGGGGATTCATTGAGGGTATAAGAAACCAGGTCACACTGATTGCATTTGTTATGTAAAGTCACTTTTATAATTGTGTCTTGCCCCCCAAAAGGAGTGTCACACACCAAGACCCCACCCCCCTCCCTCCTTCCTTCTCTCTGCTTTTCCTTTCCCCCACTCCTCCACTGTGCACTAGGTCATTAATTGTCCTCATATCAAAATTGAGTACATAGGATTCATGCTTCTCCATTCTTGTGATGATTTACTAAGAATAATGTATTCCACTTCCATCCAGGTTAACACAAAGAATGTAAAGTCTCCATCTTTTTAATGGCTGCATAGTATTCCACAGTGTACATATGCCACAGGAATACTTTTGAGAGTAGAATGCAACCATTCCTCTTTTGAACATGCCACTTACTATAATCCATAATCATCTTCTTTATATATTTGCTTATATCGTATTTGTCTTCCCCACCAACCATACACAAATTAACACATTTAGGTGCCAGATCAATGAGGGTAGAGTTTCTGCCTATCTTTGTCAGTTGCAATGGTGCCTAGAAATTTACCTACAGATACGGCAGGCATTCAGTAGTGTTAGTCAATTAATCAATGTCAAGCTTATTCTGAACATTAAGCGTGTTATATGTGAGATGATTCTGACATTCAAATGGAATAGAATAATATTTCTGAAGCTTTTGTAAGATTAAACCATAATTTCTTTAAGAAAAGCATTTATATTAGTTTTACAATTAAATACATATATTATGAATAGGGTATATATTTAACAGACTTTATTCCAAAAAGAATTTGAGAAATTATACAAGTATCTCAGGATAAATCCATTATCTATTTAATTTGTTAATAATTTATTACTCCAAAGTATAACATAAAGAATTTCACTTGCCTACATATATATCTCAAGCCAATCGTAACTTATATATCACAGAATGTTGAGCTGGTAATGACCTTGTGTGGTACTTAATAAAACCCTCAAGTTTTGTGGAAATCTTGATGATGGAAACAGAGGGCCAGAGGTTTAAAAGAATTGTCCTAACTAAAGATCTGATGGGGGGAAAAGGGTTCAAGCCTTAGAAAACTGATTCTATGTTCTATGTCTTCCCATTCTCCATTTAGTTTGACTTCAGAGACCATCTCAGCTACAACTTTCCGTATGTTTGGTAGGATGCTTTGTACAAGATGGGTCAATCCAATCCAAAGTCTCTAATTATATATTTTCACGTAGTTTTTGTATTTTTCAACTAATATAATAGCTCAAAAATATATGGTCTGCTTATGATTATGATAAATGTCTTCGTACCTTCAGCATCTTGTACACTATGAAAAATATAACTAAATAAGTCACTCACTCTAAAGTGAATACATGAGAAAATGGGAAATAATTCTGTAAATAGGATAACTATCAAGGAAATCTGTAACTACTCATATTTCCATTGGGAGTAGAATCCTCTCTACAAAATAGTACAACATAAATTTTTTAAAAGTTTATAAAATCTTCCCCAGTGTAAAAAGTAGCATAGGACATGGAAAAGCATAAGCTTTGAACCCAGGCAGACGCTCCTTCTATCTCAGCTCTGCTACTAACTAATTCTAGGGTAGTTATTTAACCACAAGTGTAAAATAGGAAGGCTAATGGACACACTGCAGGAACACTGAAGATTAAAATGTTTGCAGAACATAGTCCAGAATGTAGGAGGGAACAGGGGGTGAGGGGAGGGGAGGGGGGATGCCGGGAGGAGGGATGGTATTTGGTGGACTTCACCTAATATACATAATGCAGCAGTACATTTCAAAACTAATAAAAAAAAGAGTAAAACTGTCTTACCACAACAAATAAGTAAGCGAGGTGATGGATGTATTTCAGTTCTATGTAAACATTTCACATTGTATATCAAAGCAGTACACTGTACCCTGTAATGCATCAATGTATACAGTTAGGATTTAATAAAGAAAAAAAAAGAAATATTCACAAAGCATTTTTTAAAAATAAATAAATATGCTTGCCAAAATAAAATAAAACAGAATTAAATAAAATAAAATGTTTGTAGAGTGTCTGACTCACGGTGGCCCTCAATAAATGGTGATTGTGGTGAATATTGATAGAATAAAAAATAAGAGACAATTCTTCACAGCTAAAGCAAAGCACCATTAACAGTGAAGAAGTCGGGAAAATCTAATCAAATCATAAATTACACAGGGAAGAAAAATAGCCCACCTTTGCTTGAATTGTTCAAATTTGCTAGAAGAAGAGGGGGAAGTGGGAGATCACTGAAGGTATTATTGAGTCATTCTCAATCCATCTTTTCCACTATGACGTTCATAAAGGATTGTGTGTACTCCGTTCCTGTGTGAAATTTCTGCCAGCAAATATAATTCCATCTGTTTCTATCTCATGAGAGAGAGGCTAACGGAACACAAATGAACATGATATTTTTATTAGGATAGGCTGGAACGTGCTCAAGTGTGCTTTAAAAATAAATAATTTTCAAAGGTGGGTATTTTAACTATCATTAATTACAAATATTTTGGCACATACCTCACAACTGACCAAGATTTACTGCATCATTTTATAAATTAGTACACTGAGGCTCAGAGCCTAAATGACTAGCTCAAAGTCAAACAGTTAATCAGAAGCAGAGCAAGGACCAAATCTTTCCTTACCTAAGTTTAGTGTGTATGTAAGGTTGAAATCTAAAGATTTCATGTTCTTTGGTGGTATATCTAAATTTCTTTTTCTATTTCCCAACAGGAACTATTTGGAAAATTTGTCTATAATTTTATTCTACACATATTTGTCAAGTGTTAAGTGGGATCTAAAGGTGAGCAAAATAAAATCTTTGCTTTGCTATGCATTGAGAAAATTTTACATAAAATAAAATGAAATGAGATTGCATTACAAATTTAAATTAAAAATACAGTATTTTAGATAATCATATGTTAAGAAGTAAAATAAAGCAAGTAAAGGGTGGCACAGGAATGGGTGGTGGGGAATACAATTAGCAAGCTGATATATTTTAATTTATGCCAGTTAATTTATTGCCATCCAATAACGAGAGGCAGAGAACTAAAGACTAACCACTCCTAAACGTGCCCAATCATGTCAGTGGAGTATCTATCAGCTATGTCATCTCCCTGTGGAACCTCCACTTTAATTAGACAACACCACATTGAAACAGCAGGAAAACCTGTGTTAGCTCTGGAGAGGCATGAGTGAAAATCAGACCCTAGTTAAAACCCTTACAAAGCAGAAAATGGCAAGATTGTACTCAAATTGTTTGAAATATCATCTTTTTTCCTTTACATTTTTTGTTACTTTTAAAACTAATTTACTATTTTTACTCATAATATTTTAAAATTTTATTTACCTAATTCTAAGCCTAGAGGACTAAACTCAATGGTGTTTTGATTGGAGACATTCTCCTGGCTTCATTGTACTCTATGAATATTTGCAAAATGAAGGCCTAATATGCATATTCAGATAGCCAGTTCTGAACCACTATTTCTTCTTCTACTTTAGAGACTTGAAAGTGAGGTTTTAAGCCTTCTTCACTCTTTTTTAACATTGTTCATTTTAATTACTGCCTAACATTCTTTATAGTATATATTTTCAATGTCATGCTCACTGCCTTTGAAACAATAAGACTCGATTTTGTTGTATACAATAGTGACTTCCTTGTGTAGGAGAGAAAACAGTTCAGAATGGGAGTGTTCTGGTCTAAGACAGGATAAGAGAGGACAGTCTCCATTACTCTCCTTGGTAAGTATATTAACACTCCTGTTTGGTTGTTCTTGTTTTTGTTTTTAATCTTCCCCAAAATCCAGAAAGTGAGAAAGGCATCTGGCTTATGAGACATTTATCCAGGACAAGCTTCTGTTTCTGAGTTCTGATAAGCACTTCTTGATTTTATTTGACCATGGGACACAAGCTTTGAAATTCCCAAAATCACGGATGAATTTCATCCATTTCTGAAGCCAACTACAAAAGCAAAACCTCGCTTCTTGGTTTGTCAAGATGTTTGTCCCACACCCAAAACATCACATTTGGGCGTGGAGAGGCCTCTCTAGCACCAAATACAGCTTTCTGATTTCAAAAAGGGGAAACAGTTGGTTTTATTTGTTGCCCTGTTCCTCATCACCCTTTGACAAGTTTAATTTGAAAAAAATGTTGATTGGCCTCATGTTTTATGGGAGATATGCTGACCACTCCGAAAAATCTGCATATCCTACTAGATAATATGAGGGCAAGAAATGAATTAGCACATAATAAAGTGATTAACACATAGTATGTGTTTAATTAATTTTCATTGCATAAAAAATTAATGAAATATGAATGAGACATAGTTTTCATCCTGAAAGCCTTCTGATGTCCTAGAGTAGATTGTCTATAAATAGGTAACTTCAGTATGGAATGGGAAATTCTATGACATGGGACACTTCATTCTGCTGGAGGCAGAAGAGTCAGCTAAGTGCAAAGGCATGGATGGTGTCACAGGAAAAGGAAGAGGAAAAAGTATCATAAGTTAGCTTTATAGAAGGTCTTCTTTCCATTTTAATCTGCCTTGTTGAGTCATCCATGGTCAAGGGGATCACTAGGAAGAACAGAAATGTGGCAGATAACACGTCAAGTGTGCACATTAGGCTGGGATAACATGGGAGCTGGACAGGCACTAAGTAATAGTTTGAGACAACTCTGAAATGCAAAAAAAATCATGTCCAAGTCTCCATTTATAATAAAATGGATAAATAAATTGTGACATCTTCACTCAATGAAATACAACATGTCAGTAAAAATGAAATATTAAATAATATAACTCCCACTACAAAATGGATGAAAATTATAAATAACACATGGTTTCATTTAAAGCTGTAAAAACAAACAAAATTAATCTATCATGTATATATACTAAAGTTAAGCTATATTCACTTATACACAAAATTCTATCTCAAAACACATTTAGCTTATGGTTGGTATAACATTTGTAAAAGGGATAATAATACTTGCATTCCTACTTTGCTGTGAGAATTAAACATAACTTTAGAGAAGGATTCAATTCTGTGCTTGGCTTATAGTAAGTGCTACATGTTAGTATCTTTCCCCAAAATCTATATTTATATAATAAGCATATCATTTATTTTTTCCTATTTTCTGTCCAATATATAGTTGATGTTCCTGATAGAGAAAAGCTGCTGTTTTTGGTCCTGCAACTTGTAGATATTTTGAGAAAAAAACCCTGATCAGAACTCCTTCACTAAAAAAAAAAAAGGAACTCCTTCACTTTCAGAGAATGAAAATGAAAGAAGTATGTTTCTTAACATTTGGAACTGTTAAAATCACACAAATAACTCTTTTGTCCTAAATCAGTATTTCTTGATTTATTTTTCATTTTAACGCCACTAAGGATAATTATTTGTAATCATCCCTACAAATTTTAACACCACAGGTATACTGTGTATATATTGTACGTGTATCCGTGCTTTATACATACAAAGTATAACATATTCTTCAATCCTTCTGCATAGAACCAATATTCTCCTGCTTGGGGAATATATGGCATGAGCCAGCCTATGTTCTGAAAATATTAATACTCACCTTGGCCATCATCATCTTAAATGCAAAACACTTTTTTTCTTTTCCTTTCTCAAGAGTCGCTTCCTTTTCACTCACAATTTTTTTTTTTTTTTTTTTTTGCTTCCTTGAAGAAAACCAGAGGGGAGTGGAGGTGGTTGGGAATAAATAGAATGTAGAGACAGTGGACATTTAATCTAAGTTTGCAGCCTTATTTCTTCTAGATCTTCTAGACCCTTAACAAGGAAACCAAAGCTATATTTCAGAACCTAGAGAATTTTAACTTGCGCTTAAAATTTTTTATTCTGGCTAGAAAGAGTAAGATATTTTAGTCTTATTAATCAGCTGGACTCATGGAAAAGTAAGGAAGTAACGCTAAGAGTCAAAATAGAGAATCCTATTTCTTGTTTTTACTGTATGTAAAGTTGAATCTGAAGTTTATGTCGGTTTCTGGCAGAATGTTTATTTTTAAAATATGTCATTTCCTTAATTTTTTTCAGAATTGCTTTAAAAAAAAGAGAGCATGGAGTTTGGGACAAACTGACAGAACACACTTACTGACGTGGTATTTAATCCCTCAGAAGCAATTATGACTTAAAAGAGAAAAATCCTAGTATACAGCAAACAAGTGGAGGGAAGAGAGGGAAAGGAAAGCAACAATTTTGGCCTCACATTCTGTTCAGACAGGGCTTTAAATTCAAACTTCGATGCGATGCCTAAATATTTGTTTGTTCGTAGTAGTCACACTTATGTCTCTCTATATATAATAAAACACATTAATTCAGCAAAATGAATAGTGTGAACATGTTACATTCACTACAACTTTTGGTCATTGTTATGGACTGAATGTTTGTGCCCCACCACCAAATACACGAGTTGAAATCTATTCCCCAAGATGATGGCATTGGAAGGTGGGGCCTTTAGGAGGTGATTAGGCCAAGAAGGTAGACACCTCACTGACGTATTAGTGCTTGTGTCTGAGGCCAGACCGCCAGCTAGTTCTTTTTCAATCATGCGAAGATACAAGAGGCTGGCTGGCTGCAACTTGGAAGAAGGTCTTCACATGAGTTCAACCATGCTAACACCCTGATCTTGAGCTTCCAGCCTCTAGAACTATGAAAAATAAGTGGCTTCTCTTTGCCACTCAGAATCTAAAGACCATATTATTTACATGATGGAAAGTAGCTTCTGTCGTGATGAAAACAGATAATCCAGACTTGGATTATGGTTCCCTAGTGAAACGTGGTTGTCAGTGAATGGCCCCTTGAATGTGTGGTTTTACAGAAAAGATCCTTCAACACATGACTGTAAATAAACTTTATATTAACTCACAAAGTAAACTTTGAAAAAGGAGGGGTAGGTGAAGAACTTTTTGGGTAAGATGTTCCTTAGTGTAGTGTCAATGTTGGAGTTGGGACTTCAGAATACACAGTGCGCAAAAACAACACACACCTGCTGAGTTAATGCTTGCCAGGCAGTGGGGCTTCATTACTCAATGATACACGTGCACTCACTCATATTTGGGTATAAAATCACAACCATCTGGTGAAGATTATCTTCAGTCATCAAAAAAGGCCCCTGTTCTTTTTGTCTTTCAGAGCATTAACCACTGCTTTGAGGGCGTTTAATATTTATTAAATATAAACCTTCTGGAAATAGATAGAGCTAACTGGCATGATTTGGGGTAGATATAGGCAGAAGATTATCTAATAATTGTATTTTCCACATTAATGATTTTTCAGATTTCGGCATTGCACCCTTTATCGTTAATCTCCTCTGAAACTCAGCTGGCTGTATCCTAGAAAGGGAGAAAGGACACTCAGTGGCCTATTGTCAAATGCTCAGATACCTGACATGACCTCTGGGCTGGAAAGAGTAGATAAAAAAAAAAAAAAAACAATTTTAAAACAGTTTACACATTCTCAAATTTTCGATAGAGAAATGTCAAAAATTATGAACTGAGTTCTGGCTATGTTTCAAAATCCATGCAAAGAAGAAAACACCTCCCATTTAAGCATTAACTGTGTGTTGTAGAGGTGATAAGACAGGAGGGACGGTGGCACCTAGCAGACACTAACAAAATGTGCAACTGACAATGGCGTAACAGCTCTAATCCAGCCTCTCTGTGCCCAGGTGGGTGATGCTCTCCCTACCCACTCTCATGAACATCCTGTGTGTTAGGCTCGCACACACTGGGCAGGGTCCTGCACAGGTTCCTTCTGTTACCACATGGCTTTCAACAGGTCAGGATTCCCCAGCAAACACAAATGGTACAGCAATTGCTTCCCTGCCTGCTGGAGTGGTGGCAAGAATAACATGGGCTCATAGATGGAAATGTGCTAAAGAGATTACTTCACAGTCAATTGTACGAAGATATTTGTTTCAAAACCTAGAATTAGTTATAACATGATTGATATATTGTAGAGCAATTTAACCATAACACAAATTGGGGGTTTGCCTACATACAATAATCACTACAAGAAATGCTAGGTGAATACAGAAAACTGCACCCTGCTAAACCAAACAGCACAGGGATATACACAATGCGCGCACCTCATGTACACCTGCTCACGGCAGGTGTTATAGAGACTCATCTTCCATATTTCACAATAATTCACAAGCCACAATGCTTCTGAGGCCTATTTCCACACACAGACTTCGGGTCTTGCTCAAAGTAAACTGCTGCATATATTGCATTATAGTATGTATTTATGTATTGTGTAACCAATAAAGTGTAAAACACGGCTGCCATTTTTATTAAGTTTCTATGTTTTTTGTAATGTGTCACTCGTGATGTTTCTGTGTACTGTGTTCTGCCCCCATTTTTCTCTATAAATTCTGTGGTTTTCCTTGCCCAATTTTACATAGTGTAGTGATTTCTAAGAATACATACATGATGTTACAATAGAACTAACCATAATTCAATTTTTGGATCAATAATTTTGAAATTCATCTAAGTATACATAGAAATTATCATATCAGTTCTTATAATAATGAACACATATAAGTAGAGAATCAAAAATTCTCCTTAGTAGTAAAATCAACATTTTTCCCAATATAATAAAGTACCTACTTTAAGGGCATATCCACTATGCTAGATATTTAGCAGACACGTTGAAAGATATTCAATTTGGCTTAGAGTTATACCACTTCCTACATGAGCAGCCAATCAGAAGACGTGACTGTTCTAAACAGTGAGTAGTGTAAGGAAATAGCCATCCTACTCTGTACTTCTGTTGAGATGTTTAATTTTGTCACCTGATAATTATGTTAATTTTGTGAGCTAATGAACATTAAATTAGCAAGATTTCAGAGAGAAAGAGAGAGAGAGTAGTAGGTCAATGCTACAACCAAATTAAAATCACTACAAAATTAATTATAAGTTCCCTTTCATAATTTAGAACCCTCTATACATGTCATTAATAAGATTTTTGTCAATTATTATAAATAACTGACAAATAATATTTCTTTGAATAACATACAAAGTTTTTCTGTTGCCTCTTCAATTGCTGATAGTTTTCCCTGATGCAGGGTACAGTTTCATATTTCTCTTTCAGTAACTACCTCATTCCCACCCTCATCATATATATCTAAACTCTGGTTTTTAGACAAAAGTCCATACTCCACTCTATATTACACAATCTCCTGTTTGAATTTCTTCTCATTCATAATTCCCTACTGCTTCCTTCATTATCTGAGAGATACTTGTCCCAAGTTTAATATTAAAGGGGTCTCTGAACAGCCATCCTAGATACCCCCTGCTCTCTACTGCCCACTCCCTGACCAAATGTCTATCAGATTCAACTCATCAGAAATGCTGGGATAGCTTTAAAACAAAGCCAGGGGCCATGGGGTTTGCTGAGAATAATTGTTTGGCAGGAAGTGATTCTTGATCCCCCAAATCTGATACTCGTGGGATGTAAGAAAGTACGCTTGCTGCTAGCAGGCCAAGAAGAAGGGAGATTGGGCTGGAAGACAGTGGTGACTCAGTGAGAGGACCATGCCTTAACACTCTTTTCAGGGCTGAACTTTACAAAGATTTCAGGGTGGAAAAGAACTAATATCACCCGATTCCATCCTCCCTGATAACATATTTCTAAACCAATTACAAGCAAGGCACAAAAAGAAAATATCCAATAAACATTAATCAATATATAATACACTGAAGAGCCCATGCCAGATATCAGAATATGAGAATATTAAATATTTTTATATTTTTTCTATGGTTAATCCATTTTCCTACCTATTAATATTTATCTGGATAATGTAAAGGGATTTTTCAACATGGCCAAAATAAAATACATTTTGTGGATAAATTTTAAATATATTTTGGCCTCAAACCATCCAAATATCTGACTGAAAATTATGTGTCAGCCTCTTGAATTGCATTCAACAAAAGCCACCTGTCAAGGCTGTAATCCAGTCTCCAGGTCTCAGAGCTCACACAAACGTTGGCATAATATGCACAGTTCTCTGAGCTGTAATCCCAGAACTGGTTATAAATAATTGATCAGGGTCTATTTAATGACAAAATACCTGGCCTCATCATTCATTTATAAACCTCCTGTGTTGATCATTGGAATCATAAGGTTTCCTGGGCTTTTAAGAATGCTTTCACACTTAGTTGAAGGAGCACATTTTGACCTACCCATAACACATGTTATGATTTATTCAGATAGGCCTAGATCTTGGATTTAACGTCCATGGTTCTGCAAAGTGCAAAATCAAGAGTTTTGCATGCACTACTTTGCATGAAGGGCCTGTCCTTTTTGCTTTTGTTAGAGAATATGGTGAAATATTCTTCATAGAAGTCCAAATTTTCACACCATTCTGTATTCTACTGTAGACACTATGGTCAGTGACTCCATCAAGGCAACTTGCTGATAGGATAATTTCTTGAGGTATCAAGTCATATTAGAAATGTTGTGAATTGTGAACTACAGAAGCCATACTGGCTCACTACGCAAGATTTGCCATGTTCAAAAGACATGAAAAGTGCATTTGAGAAGAGGAATTTGGAAAGGAGTTAACTCTGTTGTGCAGTTATACCTGGATGTCTTTCTCGCACAAATTGTGATACAAGTTATTTAGAGAACAAATAAATAGTTATGTTTCAATGCTGTGGAAACACAGACTTGAGTTCAGATACTACTTTTGTCCCTTGTGTGACCCTGATAAAATATTGTACCATTTTGAGAGATGCAAGTTTCCCATCTTTCAAGTGAGACAAACTGCATTCCCATCTCAGTTGACTGACTATGCAATTAAGAGGTGAATAGACTCATCATTGTCCATGTCATCATCATCACAAAAATGTGAAAATTAAATGTTAATTAAGAAACTCATTTTTTTCTACTAGTTTTTGTAATATTTAGTAGAAAACAGAAGTAGAATTAAATTGGTATTAGGTCACCATGGAGGAGAACTTACAAGTAAAATTATCTAGAAGACCTTCTTCATGGGGTGTTTCTGAGTCTTAGGTTTTCTCTGATGTATGAATCTTAAAGTGGTCCTTCAGAAAAAGATGATGTTTGGCTACAGAATTGTTTGCTTTCATTTTCACAATGAAATGCACTCAGCTAACATATAGAGAATCTCAAAAATGAAGATGTCCTATTCCAAGAGTGAATTCGAAGCCATAAAATGTATACCAAAACTTACAGTTATCCAATATGTGCTCATAAAAACTCATGGTCTGATGTTGCAGTTTAAATCTTGGCTCTGCTTCTTATAAGTTAATTCACCTCGAGCAAGGCCTATGGTGCTTTTGAGGCTCAATAAATTGAGCATAACTATTTCCACATTGTATATCCATATTATAAATCATATTATGATTTACAAAATATGTATGTGAGTATATACATATGTATAGGTGCACTTGAGAGAGGCAAAAAGAAGAACTTCTCATACAGACCAAGTTCTCAATAGCTTCTTATTATTACAAATTATAGCTCTTGTTATCATGTAATAGTGTTTATTACAAAGTGCAATGTTCACGTTGTTTCTACTTGTCTTAAAAATCACACTTATATTTTTTAATTGTGTTTATAAATATGTAAGATCTTAGACCTATTTAAAATCTGTCATTAGAATCTGTAAATTTAAGATCTTAGAATCTGTCTGATATTCTAGGATCTTACAGATACTTAAGATCTTAGACATATTTAAGTATAAAGTTTAGCACTGTTGATTATTTTCAAATTGTTTTGAAAAGGACCTCTAGATCATTTTTATCTTGCAAAACTGAGTTTCTATGTCCACCAAACACTATTTTCCCCAATCCCTCTCAGCCCTTGGCCACCTCCTTTCCACTTTCTGTTTCTGTGATTCTGACTACTTTAGAAACCTCACACGAGTGGAATTATGTAGTATTTGTCCTTTAGTGACTGCTTTGTTTCACTTAGCCTAATATCCTTGAGGCTTAGCCGTGTTGTAGCAAGTGTCAAGATCTACTTTTTAAAGAGTAAATAGCATCCCATTGTATGTACTACAATTTCATTATCCATTCATCTATCATGGATATTGGGGTTGCTTTCACCTCTTGGCTATTATAAAGTTGCAATGACCATAGCTTTGCAAATATCTCTTCAAGATCCTGTTTTGAATTCTGTTGGATACATACTCAGAAATAGGATTGTTGTATAATAGGGAAATACCATTTTTAAGTTTTGAGGAACATCTGTACTGTTTTCTATAATACCTATTCCATTTTATATTCCTACAATCAGTGCCAATTTCTCCTCATTCTCATCAGCACTTCTTGTTTCCTGGTTATTTGAATAGTGTTTATCCTAAAGAGTGAGAGATTACAACTATATTTTGAAACTGACCTTAATATATAGTATTTATTACATTGTGATTCTACTAATTTTTAGTTATACTATGTATTCAGATTCCTTTTTCCTAATTCTTAACATTCAAATATGAAGTAAACTGAGCATACAAATTTTGCTAACACCCTTTTTCCATGGAACTTGGTTTCTTGTTTCTTTTCAGGGCTTGAAACAGTATCAACTTATCTGTATTGGACCTTTCTTTATTTGATACATCATCCAAATAGTCAAGCCAAAATTCAAAAAGAAATTGGTAAAATGCTTTCAGATGAAAAGTATAATTTTATCATGATTCTTATTAAATTAAAAAATAATTTTTCTTAAGGTAGAAGCATTGGGCTAAAATCCCCTAGATTTTGAAGACAGCAAAATTTTACCCTACACATTTCATGAATAAAATATTCAGACATGCCTCCTTTCATCCTTTACTATTCCATGTTGGTTACCAGATGATTCTCCTTTGAAATAGCAACCAATATTGAGCTGGGGACAATGAAAAATCTCAGACATTAGAATACTGAACATGCTTTAAAATCTATTATGCATTATTATTATAGTGTTACCTTTTATTTTGAAACCCTCTGATACATTTTAGTGTAAATGAAAACATATTTTGTGAGCACGTTACTAAGGTGCCATTAACTTTCACCTTATGTGTACTAATCAAGAAGAGAAAAGGCTATGGAAATCCCAAACAAACAGATAACACAATTCAAAATTCAGCTATGAAATGTTAAACAAACTTAGCGTTATCTGATGGGCAGCTAGCTTCCTGCTGATGTGGTTCATTATCAGTAGATTAGAATTTTGCTGGACAATAAACTAAGGATGACAAGGTTGTTACAAATAGATTAAACAGAATACTCACTTCCTAAAATTTGAAAGTTTACTGACCCTCCAGCGCATGCCAGCATTAAGAAGATGCAGAAGATAGGTGTCATTAAATATGTGTGTGGAGAACCAAATTTCTGGTACTTCCATCTGTTTTTAGTTTCCACAATTAAAATGTTTGAAAGCCAGGTCACTGGTTGAGCAGAGTCAAGGCTGGAAACCCAGCGACACAGTTCCCGTATTTTGATCCTGTAGCTTGTTTTCTTTTTCACACATGATCTCTACCTTTTCACAATGATTTCCTTTTTTCTACCTGCTGTGTCAGATTCTCCTTCAGTGAAAGAACCTTTCATCTTTGACTTAGGTTTTTCAGAAAACTATCCCACCTTCAAAGAAGCAACTCTTCTTTCTTCTTTCCAATGACTTTTATAAGATGACCTATGTATTTCATAAAAGAGTATCATCTACTCTCCTGCTCAGTACACAGGGAAGCACTGTCCAGTTTGTGGGCATCATTTCTAATAAAAGTGATGTCCAAATTAGGATTCTGAACACTCATATAACTGATAGGAACAAATATTTATTAGGGCAAATATTTCATTGTATTATTAAAAGTAAAGAAATACATGAATATATAAAACTGAAAGAGCAAAGGCGTTGACCCATGACAGTGGTGTGATATAAACCAAGAATTTTCGTGCACACAAGAAAGCCTTTTTTACCTTGTTTGGGACTGATCTATTCTATTACACCTGCAAGTATATTGTTTCCAATTTAAAAGGAAAATACATAAAACCCCACAAAATATGGAGTTAAATTTAAATTGCACATGAACTTTATGGACACCTTGTATGTTAAAATAAAATGAATGAAAATAAACTAGGTGAAATAATCTTAGCTAAAAGTAGCAAAAGTTTGCTATTACACACAGCATATGTACACACAAAACACACAGAAAAGAAGGAGCAAATGGCACTCTAATAAATTATTGCATATATGTTTCTTAAAAGGTGTTTAAAAAGTCACTTTCACATACAAAATTTAGGAACAAATACGGATGAAGAAGCCCTACAATTTACTCTTCTTTGTCAATACTAGTAAAATAGCATTCTACATTCTATGCTTCCATGAAATAGCAGCCTATTCCTTCTTATGTGAGTAGAATCTGAGCAGCTGAATGCACAGAAGAGCACAGGAATGTGTTGAGAAAGGCAAGTGGCTACACATGACAGGAAGTAATCCTTCCAGAAAGTAGGCCTACTGCTTTTGTGGCCTTCCCCCTTGTTGGGTTTTGAGGACACTCAAGGAATAACATCCATATTATTTGCCAAAAGTCAGCACCCACATCAAAATGGACATAGGTCAGATAGACATTGGAATATTAACTTCTTAAATGATCAAAGCTAGTTTGCATGATGTGGTATAGAGTTAGATTGAGTTGACTTTCTAATAATTCTCACTTGAATTAACCATACTTCACCTAGTTTCTGAATAGGTTGGACAACTTCAGTCTCGCCTGGAAGGATAAAATCTGCTCCTTACTGCAGATGAGATAAATATTTATTACAGATAAGAGAAGGTTAAGGTGAAGAGAAAACCCAGAAGTGGCTAAGACAAATGTGTCCGGTGCCTTCTCTCAAACTTATCAAATGGAAATACTCTGCTTCTCCAATTATAAAGAAGTGACTATGAGGGCCATCTAGTTAAGGAGCGCTCCATAGAAACATAACATGATTTATTCTCACCCATGCATAATTAGAGGGCGATAAAGGGGAAAGGTGAACAGTTTTCAGAAAGGAATTTGGGCATGAGACTGGAAAAATAAAACATTAGCTCTAGAACTAAGTTAGAGATCACCCAAGATGACAACACCTTCATTTCACAGCTAGAAAACAGTCACAGAGTAGATAAAAGATTTGCCGGGGTGGTGCTTGTGGCTCAAAGGAGTAGGATGCCGGCCTTATATACCAGAGGTGGTGGGTTCAAACCCGGCCTCAGACAAAAACTGCAAAAAAAAATGGGCGGCACCTGTGGCTCAGTCAGTAAGGCACTGGCCCCATATACCAAGGGTGGTGGGTTCAAACCCAGCCCCAGCGGAACTGCAACAACAAAAAAATAGTCGGGCGTTGTGGCGGGCACCTGTAGTCCCAGCTACTCAGGAGGCTAAGGCAAGAGAATTGCCTAAGCCCAGGAGTTGGAGGTTGCTGATGAGCCGTGTGACACCACGGCACTCTACCGAGGGTGATAAAGTGAGACTCTGTCTCTATGAAAAAAAAAAAAAAAAGAAAAGAAAAGAAAAAAAAGATTTGCCTAACATCTCACTGAAAACACTGTTCAAATTTCAATTTCCTTGTTTTAATTACATTTCTTTGTACCAATTACTAAGAGATGTGATTTTTTTTATAACTTGTCAAAAGTAGACATAAACATATCAAGTACATTGAAATTACTTAAATCCCTGAACATTTCTTGATACAATTTGGTCTGCCTACTTACCCTGTCATAAAAATATTGAGATAATTTTCTAGTGAGTTTTAGCGCATAGATTTGCCTTAAAAGTATTAAGTGCACAATACGTTTCACACATATAAGAAAAAAGTTTATTAATTTGAGAAGAAGTGAAAACTGTTCTAATTAATGAAGGAATGAGGATTTTAAAAGACATTGTAGTAAAAAAGACATTAATAAATGCAGTCTAGGAAGCGGGCGAGGCAGTCTGAGAATGGGTTATTTGAACTCACAGGTTTCCTGTAATGCTGTATTTACTTTCCCAGCCCCACAGCAGACACTGCTCCAAATGGCTATATCATTCCCAGGCAAACGTGCATCTTCATTAACATGTATCAAGTAAACCATGATGAGTAAATCACTAAAATTGTCTTGAGATAAAATTTGCTTGTTTGTTTCTTATGTATTAATCTGGGAACAATTTATTATTCTTCTTAACCAAACCTCCCTCCAATTCCTCTTGAAGAAAAGTTGGCAAGAGATTCAGTTTTCTTTCTTTGTTCATAATGAAAAGGGCGACAATCTTATACAAATTCAGAAAAAATCCTATTCAGAGCAAATTCGATATCACAAATGGCTCATTAGGGAGATGTATGCCAAGTTCTTTATGGGCTCACAGTTTGCATGGTTATGACCAGTTGATATTTGAAATGCATTCTGGAAGCCCCTACTGAAATGTAAGCCATCAAGCAAGGCTTTTTAAAATTTTTGTTTGTTTGATTTTTTTCTCTAACTCAGCATTTACATCATTACCTGGCTTACGGTTGGCCCCCAATAAATATTTATTGCATAAAAGGAAGTGGGAAGCTCCCCGATATAAACTATAAAAGGAAGGGCTGAGATGAGGGTACCTCATGCAGTGACATTAAAGGTAATGACAATGGTGATGATGAAGGGAATAATGATTCCAGCTAATATGCATAGACCCTACTGTGTGCCAGCACAAAATCTCAAAGTATCCCCTGAGCCAAGACAATAACACGATGTGATGGTGTTATCAGATCCCCATTTTACAGATGAAGAAAGTCTTAACCAGGTCAATCACCTACAGATTGTATTAACTAAGCATTTTTAAACCCACTGTAAGAAGAAATATAGTATAGAAAATATATAGTATATATAAAAATACATAGTATATATAGAAATACACATATTCTATATATACTAGAATCCTAAGCATTCTAGTACTTTACAAACTTGTGATTATATGGAATATTGAGTAACATTCGAACCAAGCTAACACAGATGCTGCTGAAGACTTTATATTACGGGGAAGTTATTCATATTTAATCCAAAGCAGAAATCATAACCTCAAGCACTTACTGAGCAATGGAGAATACCAAACGTGAGCTCATCGGATGTTGTAAAGTGTTTAGAAGGACATACGCTATATCTAACTCAACCCAGTGAACTATTAGCAAGCAGGACATCGTCCCAGTGTTGTTGGCTCTTATAATTATAAAACAGAACTTGGAAATGCAGACATTCACATGAGATCTGATATTTAAAGGTTAGCAACAATGAATAATATTTAAAAGTGTATGAGAGCAAACCAAAATGTGTTGGACTGTGTAGAGGACATAGCCCTCAAGGTCTATGACATCTGGTATAGCAACCAGTATTCCTTCTAAAGAGAGGGTCACGTCTACACATAAAGTGACCCCGGTGTATGTGAAGGCACGTGGGTCCCTGATGTGTGGTTTGAGCCAAATATTGTGCTTATAACAAATGATGGAGGCAGAAGGGAGAAGCAGATGCACGGTGATTCAGGAACTAAGGGTGACCCTCTATTAGAGCTGCTCTTTGGAGACCTGACTCTTCTCCGTGATGCTGTACACGGACCATCTCCTATACACATTTGTGCCAGAGTGAGAGAAGTGGCTTAGACAGTCCACCATTCTCACTTATTTTGTTTAAAGCAAAAAGAATTGAATATGTACTACTTTATATTTACTTCATGATTTCAGAATATTCTTATGAGAATGTTGTGGAAATTTTCATTTAAAATAATTAAAAATAGAAATAAATTTTCAAATCTTTTATTCACTATTTAAGGAATCAGAAGCTGTTTTAGTGAAAATTAAGTTTAATTATATTAGATCTTTATGATAGCTAAATTTGTCTAATATTAATATTAAAGAAATAGTAACATAAATATGCATAATGATTATATAATAAAATCACATATCACCATAATTATATTTACAAATATATCTATACATACTTTACACATATATATAGCTACTTTGTGTATGTGTTTATATATATATGTATAATTTATAAAAATATTCCGAACTTAAACAAAATATTCCATGGAAAGCAAAATTATTGTGGAAAGCTTGGCAATAAGAGAAAAAATATTAAAGTGATTTATTTTTAAAATGCTACCTTTTTCTATTTTATGCAGAACTATTTGTGATAATCACAACTTATTTAGAACTGAGAGATTTCTAGATAAAAACATAGAACTGAATAAATATCTGTTGAACAAGTTCTGATATTTGAAATGGGAATCCAGGTTTGTCCGGGAGAAGAAGTTGCACAGAA
>CAUYRH010166753.1:0-14897 GCA_963574655.1 Perodicticus potto | reverse complement strand
AGAGCCTCAAGCTGTCACCCTGGATAGAGTGCCGTGGCATCACAGCTCACAGCAACCTCCAATTCCTGGGCTCAAGTGAGTCTCCTGCCTCCACCTCCCAAGTAGCTGGGACTACAGGCGCCCGCCACAACGCCCGGCCATTTTTTTTTGGTTGCAGCTGTCATTGTTGTTTTGGCGGGCCCGGGCTGGATTTGAACCTGCCAGCTCAGGTGTATGTGGCTGGCACCTTAGCCCGCTAAGCCACAGGCACCAAGCCTCATCCTTGCCAACTTTGTGCCAAAACTACCCCTTACCCTTATCGTCTCCTCAATCGCGATTTTGTTCTCGTAACTAACCTTAACTTTACATTGAAATTCCATGACTCAAAATATATTTGAGAAAAATAAATTGGCTACAAAACTCTGCCAATTGGATTTGAGGTCATTAAAGTCTCATGGGACACCCTCCATTTATCCACATTGCGTTAGCTTCTTGGTCTGTCTCATCCCTGTCCTCTGTGATAATAGATGCTTAGAGGGATGTAGTTTGTTTCATTTAAATCTTGAAAGGCACCCAACTCTCAAACTAATGCCATGGTCAATTACTGTTGATCAGGCACTGAGCACTTGGTCCAGGGTTCTCCCGGGTATTTGACGGACACTGCAAATAGAACATATGTTTTGAGTTGCTTCTCCAGTGCTCTGATCTGTCCGCTTCTTCTCCATCCCTAGTGCTTGGGCTCTGAGTCAGATTCACATCATCTCCTGCTTAGATTATTTCTCCAGTTTTCTCCAAAGGTCGTCTTGTTTTTCCACTCCAAGATTTTCTCTAACACAGGGGACAGCTCGTGCCACTCAAACGTAGGTGGCAACAATCTATAACTACCTGCAACAACGTGGTTCACTTATATACACAAGGGAATGAAGCCAGCCTCACAAAAGTACCCTTGTGAGATAAAACACAAAACCTCGCTAACCCCATCTACAGTGTTAGGAGTCAGAACACTGGTTACATTTGGCAGGGGTGCACAGTACTGATGATTAGAAGAAGCCCAAAGGGAGCTTCTGATAGGTTATTAATGTCCTCTTTCTTTCTTTCTTTGTTCTTTTCTTTTCTTTTTTTTTTTTCTTGAGATGGAGTCTCACTATGTCACCCTCGGTAGAGTGGTGTCACAGCTCACAGCAACCTCCAACTCTTGGGCTTAAGAGATTCTCTTGCCTCAGCCTCCCAAGTAGCTAGGACTGCAGGCGCCCCCCACAACATCCAGCTATTTTAGAGACGAGGTGTTACTCTGGCTCAGGCTGGTCTCGAACCCATGAGCTCAGGTAATCCACCTGTCTCGTGCCTCCCACATGCTGGGATTACAGGCGTGAGCCACTGAGTCCGGCACTGTCCCATTTCTTGATGCAGATATTAGAAAATAGATATGTTCAGTTTGTGAAAATCCATCCAGCTATACATTTATGTTTGGGACACACTTCTCCATGCTGATTCCTTTGATAAAAAGTGTGAACAACCAACAGAAGTTGGCTGCTTCCCCTTAGCATGATACATGGTCATTCCTGTATCTCCCACCCAGCCCCTTCACCAGTCTTCTGCCCTATAAACTCTCCACACCAGATAGCCCGGTACTCTCCAAACAACCTGGCTTCTGATTTTCTCCCAGTGCTGCTCTCTTTTGACAGCAAATCCTTTGAGGCGTCACTCAAACATTATCTCCCTTATGAGACGTCTTCCTACCTTTGGCAAAATTAAGGGTTCCTTTCTCAGCAGGTCCATAGAACTTTGTGATGCCTTTCCTATAACTGCAGTCATCATACTTTCCATACCTAAAAAAAAAGAATGCATGATCTCAAAAGTATGTTATACTCAGTAGGTCAATCAGATAGAATACCAGAATCAGAAACGGCCTGGAAAATCCAGGCTATGTGAAACACATTGTAGTGTAGTAATTTCTCTGATTTTGTCTCTCCATCTAGACCAGAGAAGTTCTTAATCCTTTCTGTGCCATGAACCTCTTTGGCAGATTAGGGAAGCCGATGGACCCCTCTTCTTTAAGTGAAATTTTAAAGAAGAGCCACAGGCACTGCCCTAATGTCTAGTGTTTTTATAAACATCCTCATACATATAACATAGTATATACATACATATACATACATGTTCATTTCAGAACATGTTTTTATAAACATCCTCATACATATAACATAGTATATACATACATATACACTAATTATACACTAATTTCAGAACATTTCTTTTTTTTGATATAGAATCTCATTCTGTCACCCTGGGTAAAGTGCCATGGCATCATAACTCACAACAACCTCAAATTCTTGGGCTGAAGCAATCTTATCTTGGTTTTTCAGTTTTGTTTTTTTTTGAGACAGAGTCTCACTATATCACCCTCGGCGGAGTGCCATGGTGTCACAGCTCACAGCAACCTCCAACTCTTGGGCTTAAGCCATTCTCTTGCCTCAGCCTCCCAAGTAGCTGGGACTACACGTGCCCACCACAACACCCTGCTATTTTTTGGTTGTAGTTGTCCTTGTTGTTTGGCAGGCCCGGGCTGGGTTCAATCCCGCCAGCTCCAGTGTATGTGGCTGGCGCCCAAACTGCTGAGCTATAGGCGATGAGCCTTGGTTTTTCAGTTTTAGTAGAGACAGGGGTTTTATTCTTGCCCAGGCTGATATCAAACTCATGAGTTTAAGCAGTCCGCCAGCCTCAGCCTCCCAGCGTGCTAGGATTACAGACGTGAGCCACCGCTCCGCCTCAGAACACTTTTTTTTTTCTTGAGACAGAGTCTCACTTTGTCACCTGCAGTAGAGTGCCCTGGCATCATAGCTCATAGCAACCTCAAACTCTCGGGCTCAGGGGATCCTCTTGCCTCAGCCTCCTGAGTAGCTGGGACTACAAGCTCTCGCCACGATGCCTGGCTATTTTTTACAGGTAGGGTCTTTTTTATTCTTTCTTTTTCTTTTTTTGTTTTTTTGAGACACAGTCTTACTTTGTTGCCCTTGATAGAGTGCTGTGTTATCACAGCTCACAGCAACCTCTAACTCTCGGGCTCAAGCAATTCTCTTGCGTCAGCCTCCCAAGCAGCTGGGACTACAGGCACCCGCCACAATGCCTGGCTATTTTTAGAGACAGAGTCTTGCTCTGGCTTAGGCTGGTCTTAAATCTGTGAGCTCAGGCAATCTGCCCGACTCGGCCTCCCAGAGTGCTAGGATCACAGGCATGAGCCACCACAAGTGGCCTTTAGAACCCTTTTTAAATGTGTAAAATAAAATACAATAGAAGCACAAAAGAAATAACTAAATTAATATATAGTTTCCAAAAATAAAACAATATTTGAGATAGTTATATGTTTGCTTCTTTATTAACACAATTGCTAATAACTATTATTTCAAAGCAAAAATGTGCATAAATGAAATTTCAGAATTTTTACCAACCATGAAAACTATGAAAATATCTGTGATTTCTGTTGGTGACAAAATCATACATACTGTGAATATTTCTGTGATTAGTTGTATACATTTATAATTGAAGAGTATTAAATTTCAGTTAAGAGTTTAGCAGAAAATATAGCTGGGCGTTGTGGCGGGCGCCTGTAGTCCCAGCTACTCGGGAGGCTGAGGCAAGAGAATCATCTAAGCCCCAGAGTTAGAGGTTGCTGTGAGCTGTGTGATGCCACGGCACTCCCCTGAGGGCGATAAAGTGAGACTTGTCTCTACAATAAATAAATAAATAAATAAATAAATAAATAAATAAATAAATAAAGAGTTTAGCAGAAAATAGACAGGTAACTCCCCTCCCATCCAAGTTCAGGAAGCCAGTGAATTCTATTAGGTGAAGGACCTCTGATTTAGACTTTAACCCCTCAAAAGCAAAGATCACATCCTCACCATATTAAAGATTCAGAATCTGGCACAAAACTTGACACAGTAGGTGTCTCATGAATGACAACAGGTAACTTTTTCATGTAGGGAATATGTGCAACTTACTATACTAAGGACTTTAAATTTTCTTTCTTTTTTTTCTTTCTTTCTTTTTTTTTTTTTTTGGAATATCATCGTATTTATTTCCCTAAAGCTAATTTTTCTATAGCTTCAACATTTTCTCCTCAAAAAGACAAAAAGTTTCAAAGTTTAGAACTGGATCACTTGGCCCTTTCTTTTCTTATCTCCTCCCAGTTCAAAATGCTTGCATCTCTTAATGGCCAGCATCCTCTTGGATCTGCAGATAGGCTCAACACATTCCAGCCTTAGCACAATCTTCTTTGTGGTTTTAGCCTTCTTTCGGAAACTTGGCTTTGTCTGCCCACGGTAGCCACTCTGCTTTCGATCATAGCGCCTCTTTCCTTGGGCATGCAAGGAATCCTTGCCCTTCTTATACTGGGTCATTTTGTGAGGCTGATGATGCTTGCCACACTTCTTACAGAAAGTTCTTCGGGTTTTAGGGACGTTGACCATCTCTACAGTACAACTGTCTCTACGATGAAATCACGAAACTGGGAGTCCAAAGCCCTCGCCTCCCGCCGCTGGCGCTCCTCTTTTTTTTTTTGTAGAGACAGAGTCTCACTTTATCGCCCTCGGTGGAGTGCCGTGGCATCACACAGCTCACAGCAACCTCCAACTCCTGGGCTTAGGTCATTCTCTTGCCTCAGCCTCCCGAGTAGCTGGGACTACAGATGCCCGCCACAATGCCCGGCCATTTTTTTGTTTGTTTGTTTAGCAGACCTGGGCTGGATTTGAACCCATCAGCCCCGGTGCATGTTGCTGGTGCCCTAACCACTGAACTATGGGTGCCAAGCCAACAACCTATTTCTTCAGTGCTGCATAGCATTCCATTTTATGGGTCCATTATAACTATTTTTGTCAGTCTTCTATTGAAAGCTTGAGATTATTCTTTTTGCTATTGGAAACCACGCGCCAGTGAACATCCTTTTGACTATCCTTCTTAAATGCTCTTACATTGATTTCTGTAGGGTAGCTTTGTTTCCATGGATTTTCCTTTTCAAAGAGTCACATGTTTTAATTCTTGATAGGGATGGCCAAGTTCAAGAGGAAATAGTCTGAAGCTTCTGTTCCTAAGGAAACTCTTTACAAGCTTTCAACTGACTGTGAGAGCCACACCTCTGGGTCATCTCACTTCTAAACACAAAATTCCTTTCACTCCAGTAAAGTTAACATGTACTTTGCTTTGCCACGATCTTTCTTCTTAGGGCATATTTAGCTCCTATCCAAACTATCTTTTATTTCAGAAGCCTCTTATGTTTCAAGGTAAAGATTAAACTCCACATTCACTGTGAATTTTTTCTAACTGGTTAGCATACACACACATACAACTTCACTAAGTCCACATTCGAACTTCTCTTTTCTTTTAATTGTACAAGCAAAAGAATAGGTGAGTTTACTGGGGAGGCAAATGCAGGATAACATATAGAAAGTGATTATGTAGGGCTGGAACAAGGGAAACGGTGGGAATGTTTCAGAAGAAACCATTACAACAAGCACCTGAAATCCTGCCATAAACTCCTTAGATCTCATTAAAGACTGATTTTATTTTATTCTAAGAAAAAGAATCTTCTTAATTTTATCAAACACCCTCTATGTGAAGGCATTTTATTTATTTTATTTATTTATTTTTTTTTTTATAGAGACAGAGTCTCACTTTATCACCCTCAGTAGAGTGCCGTGGTGTCACACAGCTCGTAGCAACCTCCAACTCCTGGGCTTAGGTGATTCTCTTGTCTCAGCCTCGCAGTAGCTGGGACTACAGGTGCCCGGCTATTTTTTTTGCTACAGTTTGGCCAGGGCCAGATTTGAACCTGCCACCCTCGGTATATGGGGTCAGCACCCTACCCATTGGGCCACAGGCACCACCCCCTAGCTATTTTTTTGTTGCAGTTTGGCTGGTGCCGGGTGTGAACCCACCACCCTCAGTATATAGGGCTGGCGCCCTACCCACTGAGCCACAGGCGCCGCCCTGTGGAGGGATTTTAAAGAAATTATTTCTAGGCTGAGACTAGTGTATTGCTTGAGCTCAGGAGTTCAAGACCAGCCTGAGCAAGAGCGAAACCCCATCTCTACTAAAAACAGAAAAACTAGGCCAGTGCTGTGGCAGGTGCCTGTCGTCCCAGTTACTTGGGAGGCTGAGGCAAGAGGATCTGGTGAGTCCAAGAGTTTGAGGTTCCTATGAGCTATGTGCTACGGCACTCTATACAGAGTGTCAGAGTGAGACTCTGTCTCAAAAAATAAATGAATGAAGTAAAATTAAAAAATTATTTCTAGGGCGGCGCCTGTGGCTCATTGAGTAGGGCGCTGGCCCCATATACCAAAGGTGGCGGGTTCAAATCTGGCCTCAGCCGAACTGCAAAACAGAAAAATAGCCGGGCTTTGTGGTGGGCGCCTGTAGTCCCAGCTACTCGGGAGGCTGAGGCAAGAGAATCGCCTAAGCCCAGGAGTTGGAGGTTGCTGTGAGCTGTGTGACACCACAGCACTCTTCCAAGGGCAATAAAGTGAGACTCTGTCTCTACAAAAAAAAAAAAAAAAAAACAAATTATTCTAATCTTCCCAAATATCTTGTCAAGGTAGGTTACAATATCTTTATCAGACAGATGAGGAAATGGAGCTTTTTAGACCTGATGCAATTTGTTCAAGATTTCACAGCAAGTAAAGTGCTTAAGGTGAAGTCCAGACTCAGTACAGCTGGTTTTCTTTCCACTCTTTTTTTTTTTTTTTGGCCAGGGCTGGGTTTGAACCTGCCACCTCCGGCATATGGGGCGGGCGCCCTACATACTGAGCCATAGGCACCGCCCTCTTTCCACTCTTGAGTCCAAGTACCACACTGTCTCTCTTGCCATACAAGTTGCCAATTGAGAACTTCATAAAGGAGAATTAAGACCAACAAACAAAGCTGCTGGGATGTAGAACTTACTTAGGCACGAGGAACATAAGAAGATAGGTGTCCTTTCATGGCTGGTCAGGTGATTGGTTATCTGTCAGGAATCGGGCAGATTATCTTCCTGGGGTGGATCAGAGGTGCGGTCAAGTGACCCCCAAGTCCTCTTCTAAATCTGCAGATCTGTAGTTTGGCACTTGCTCTCATTTCACAGGTAGAGAAACAGACGTCTAGAATCAGTAAGTACTTTGCTCAAGTCCACGGCTAAATAGCTCAAAACCCAAGCATTGTGGTGACTTTTCTATCAACCTTTTCATTAGCATATACCTACTTCTACGTTTGTTACACTTTCTACCATTTGGCCTAATCCTTTTACTTGCTTGTTTGTAATTTTGGCTAACCTAGGTCCCACCTTTATATATTATAACAAATATATGATCAGAGGCAGAGAGTATTACATTTCTATGTTCCCCGCTTGTCTCTTCTAAGGGCAGAGGCAAGAGGGACAGTCTGGGGCAGGACCATTTAGTTTCACCCTGTATCACCCTACATGTTTTTATGCTTTGGCTTCCTAATCCAGTAATGAAAGTATTGAAGCAATGGCATGGGAGAAGGAGGGGGTTGAAATATTCTTAGAAAATACAAAAAGGCAAGCCTAACCATGGGTGCATCCTGTAAAAATTCTGGCAATCTTTTTTTAAAAAGCACTCAGGTTGATATCAATTCTATCATCCCATTCCATGGAAAAGAAAAAGTAAAAAGACGAAGAAAGGTCTTCAAGAAACTACCACCTTCTGGGCTGAAGCACGTTGGGTCAGGGCCAGACTTCAAGGAGGCTGGCTGGTAAATCTATACTGTATTTGAAGAGCCCTTGATTATTCAAGCCCATCACTCTATTCCCAGGTCACTCCCAGATGCAAGACCTAGGTTGTGCTCTTAATCTCCTCACTGGCTGAGAAGGGAAAATACCTATCAGTACCCACCATCCTTCCTTCCTTCCTTTTTTTCTTCTTCTTCTTCTTCTTCTTCTTTTTTTTTTTTTTTTTTTTTTTTGAGATAGAGTTTCACTCTGTTGCCCAGTCTAGAGTGCTGAGGTGTTAGCCTAGCTCACAGCAACCTCAAACTCCTGGGCTCAAGTGATTCTCCTGCCTCAGCCTCTCAAGTAGCTGGGACTACAGGCACCCGCCACAATGCCCAGCTAATTTTTCTATTTTTAGTTAAGACAGCCACTCTTGCTCAGGCTGGTCTCGGAACTCCTGAGCTCAAGGGATCCTCCCAACTCAGCCTCCCAGAATGCTAGAATTATAGGCGTGAGCCACAGTGGCCGTCCAAGAACCCACCTTTCAGAGATAGAGTGCTACCCATCTCATCCCAAATTCACTGCAACAAAGTACATATTGAATTTTGAGAATTGAGGGCCTTGCTCATGCATTTGGAAACAATTTAGATTAGATCCTTAAATTCTTACTATTTAACTTAATGGAAAATCTGGCTAAGTAAATTTCTGTAAGGGCTGCTAGGAAGGTTTACCAGTGGGTTAACAATTAACATCTGAGCAATTTGACTCTTGGAAAGCCTATGTATTTTGATTACCTGCTTGAGGTAGTTTCAAAATGTAATTTTGAACACTCAAAAGAGAATTTCAGAAGGGCCTCAAGTGGAGGCAGAAGGGAAAACCAGGTGCTGTTTCACTGATTGGCCAAGCAATGTTGGAAGGTGGTGAAGAGGAGTTGAGAGCTCAAATTCTGGAACCGGTTTGTTGCCTGAATTCAAAACCCAACCACTGCCATTAACCAGCTCTTTGATCTTGGGCAAATTACTTAATATCTCATGCCTCAGTTTCATTGTTTCTACATAGGTATCATAGGACAGTCCCTCATGGAGTTGTAATAATTAAATAAAATATTCTACATTATAAAGCCCTTGGAATCATATGTAGTGTGTAGTGAGTGCTCAACAAATGTTAGCAATACTATTATACATTTTAATAAGTCTAGTGATTCTCTCCACCTCCATTTGAAATGAAAATAGTTGGCCACAGGCTCAGCACCTATGGCTCAGCAGGCTAAGGCGCCAGCCACGTACACCTGAGCTGGTGGGTTCAAATCCAGCCTGGGCCCGCCAAACAACAATGATGGCTACAACCAAAGAATGGCCGGGCGTTGTGGTGGGCGCCTGCAGTCCCAGCTACTTGGGAGGCAGAGGCAGGAGACTCCCTTGAGCCTGGGAATTGGAGGTTGCTGTGAGCTGTGATGCCACAGTACTCTATCCAGGGTGACAGCTTGAGGCTGTTTCAAAAAAAAAAAAGTTAGCCATGTAGAATCAATGTTGTTTTGTATCCAGATTTTGTTGTTATGTTTAATTTCCACAAATAGCAACCGCTATTAAAAATGAAAAAGTTAACTAGACTGGTTTTGACATTTGATGTCTATTATGCTGCATATAACCTGCGAGTGATTAGATTTCATTTTTATTACTCTTGTTAAACTGTAACATGCTTGTTATCTCTCTCTGGGTGTGGTTCACACTCATAACTGCTGTTGGCTTTGTTCAGTATCCTATCTGTTATTATTTAATTTCAATAAATCACTACCAATGAGATTGTGAGAAATTTATCTTATTTAGACGATACTGTTCATACGACTTGATGTAAGTCATTAATTTCTCAGAGTTTTAAAGAGTTACAGGTCTTTTTTAAAAGCGAGGGGGAAGGTCAACAAATGAGTAGGATTTAACTCAAATGATTAAAAGGACAGGATGTTCTTTTTTTCCCCCTGGGGGCCGTAGAAGGAAATGAGAACTAAATTTAATGTTATGAGTTCCCATGTTCATAAATTGGTGTCTTAGGTTTATGTGTCCTAGTAATTATGCCCTGTTTTGGAAAGGCTTGCCCTGAAAGTTTAATCTGAAGGTAGGAAATCAGTATGGGGAAAGCTGAGTAGAAACTATGAAACAAAATATTTGAAAGTTTCCAGCAAGGTATTTTTCTCACGAGTAAACTTTCCTTCCTACCTCAGTGGCAGGAATGATGTCCAGCCATGGAACTGTTGGCTCTACTCTGCCTCCTGAAGTGTGCAGCTCAGGCTCTGCTATCAGACATGTACACTTTAGTGAAAAGTTAGGTCAATGTGCTCCCAGGAAGGATTTGTTTTGAAAGCTTTACCTCTAATTGTAGATCTCAAAGTCTTTATTGCTGTGCCATAGATTATATTTCAAGCAACTGACTAACTAACTTAAGCAAGATAGGAATTTATTGGAAGATTAAGGCACAGGGCTCATAGAATTTAAAGAAAAGCTGAAGTATCAGGCCTGGGAAAGACAGGAGCCAAGTTAGCTCTGTGAGATCTTTGAAGCACTATCTAATCACATTTTCTTCAGGGACCTCCCATGAGTGGAACTCTGATCTTCTGAAGTCTTTGTTTTGCTCTACTCAAGATTCAAATGCTGGGGAGAGAACATCTGGTTGGTCTGGCTTGGAGACTATCCCTATCTCGGGTAGGGCAGGATGCCAAGACTGCAGCAATGGAGGTGAAAAAAAGGGTTCTGCAAAGGACTATTGGAGCACTCTTACTCGAAAAGTGAATGGATCTCGTGCACACAAAAATAGAAGTTGATTACAATCACCAAGTAAAGGAATTTCACACACCTGTAAACAGGGATACTTTGGAGCTGTGTCAAAGAACAGGACTGTGTTGCTGCCCTTGAAATCCCATCACTTAGGTAGCCATTTTTCTTCACTGATGGATCCTTCTAAGAGACCCTCTCTTGGTCTCCAGTGACAGTCTGCAAATCAAATAAGACAGAAGAAACTTAGGATTCTTTCATGGGGTTTGTCTCAAAAGCTTTTAAATTACACCTTATGATTTGACTATATTTGAAAATACCACTGAATTCTTAAAAGCCATGCTTTGTAGTCTTTTACAAAGAGGCTACAGAAATCTGGTTTCTAAGATGAAGATGTGAACAAACAATGAGACATCTAAACCATTGCTTTAGCTAGTAGTGCACCACCTTAAATATGGAATTTATGCTGGCTAAATATGCAATTTCCTGAGGAAAACCCCAGACCCATGGCAGTAGGGTTCTGGTGGGAAAGGGTTAGGGTGGGAGCTCATTCTAAATTTTTATTTTATTTTAATTAATTGATTTATTTTGAGGCAGAGTCTTACTTTGTCACCCTCGGTAGAGTGCTATGGCATCATAGCTCACAGCAACCTCAGACTCTTGGGCTCAAGCAAATTCTCTCTCTCTTTTTTTTTTTGAGACAGAGCCTCAAGCTGTCACCCTGGATAGAGTGCCGTAGCATCACAGCTCACAGCAACCTCCAATTCCTGGGCTCAAGCGAGTCTCTTGGCTCCGCCTCCCAAGTAGCTAGGACTACAGGCACCCACCACAACGCCCAGCCATTTTTTGGTTGCAGCCGTCATTGTTGTTTGGCGGGCCTGGGCTGGATTCGAACCTGCCAGCTCAGGTGTACGTGGCTGGCGCCTTAGCCTGTTAAGCCAAAGGCGCTGAGCCTCAAGCAAATTCTCTTGCCTTACTCAGCCTCCCAAGTAGCTGGGACTACAGGCACCTGCCACAATGCCCAACTATTTTTAGAGACTGGGGTCTTGCTCTTGCTCAGGCTGGTCTCAAACTTGTAAGCTCAAGCAATCCACTCAACTTGGCCTCCCAAAGTGCTAGGATTACAAGTATGATTCTAAGTTTTTTTTTTTTTTTTGTAGAGACAGAGTCTCACTTTATCGTCCTCAGCAGAGTGCCATGGTGTCACACAGCAACCACCAACTCCTGGGCTTAGGCGATTCTCTTGCCTCCGTCTCCCGAGTAGCTGGGACCACCGGCACCCACCACAATGCCTGGCTATTTTTCTGTTTTGCAGTTTGGCTGAGGCCAGGCTTAAATCCACCACCTTCGGTATATGGGGCCGGCGCCCTACTCGATCAGCCACAGGTGCTGCCCATGATTCTAAATTTTTAATAAGCTACCCAGGTGGTTTTGTTGTACACTTGAAAGCACATGTAGTGAGAATAAAATGGAGTCTGTCAGTCTAGGCCAGACATGACATAGCTGGTCTGGTCCATTTGGGTCCTGCCTGATCTTTACCTTCTGTCTCCCATTCTCACTGTTTTGTAAATTTAGCTCCCATCCTAAAGATGGTCATCTTTTTTTTTTTTTGAGACAGAGTCTTACTTTGTTGCTCACTGTAGAGTGCTGTGGTGTCACAACTCACAGCAACCTCAAACTCTTGGGCTTGAGCAATTCTCTTGCCTCAGCCAGCTGGGATGACAGGTGCCTGCCACAATGCCTAGCAATTTTTAGAGATGAAGTCTTGCTCTGGCTCAGGCTGGTCTTGAACCTGTGAGCTCAGTCAATCCACCCACCTCAGCCTCCCAAGTGCGGCCTCCCATAGGCGTGAGCCAAGAAAGATGCTTGTCTTGAGTAGTTTAGGTGAATTGATTCAGGAGATCAACTTTTGAATTGAAATGTTATAATAGGTCACTGAGTTATGCTGATTATTTTTAGGAATAGGATTTGGTATGGTCTTTGCTTTGAACTTTTATGTATAAAACTATAATATTGGAAATGAAGAACAGAACAGTCTCAGAGAGACTACTCTCACTGTTCTCCAGAATACTGGCCTTATGACAAATAAAGTTTGATGGACCTATCCCCGTCTCTGCATATTGGCTGACAGGGACAGGTGGACGGATATTCCTTGTCCAGTAACACACTTAAGTTTGAGAACCACTGGATCTGACTCAATAAATGCCAATATTTATCAAGCATATACAGTGTTCAGGCAGCATTCTAGATGCTAGAGATACAACAATGAACAAGTTATACAAGAACTTGCTCTCTTGAAGATTCTTATGGAGGAAATTAAGGAATTAAGGAATATGTACCAAAAAGTAATCAATAAAATAATTATGGAGTAGAATATACCTATACTCTGAAGAAGAAAAAGAAGATAGATAATCTCAAACTTTACAGAAGTGTTCATTTTTATCTTTCGCAATTCCTTCTCATACCCTTTTCAGACTATGAGGCCACCTTCTATCCAGATGCTCAGGCCAAAGACTTGGGGATCACTTAGGGGTGATTTCTCTCTTTTCCTCTTTTCCCTCACCTGCCACGTGCACCCTATCAGCAAGTCATATCAGCTCTACTTCCAAAAGATACTCTAAGACCATTCACTTCTCCATGCCTGCCTTTATAACAAGACCCCATTTCCTCTCGTAAGGATGACTTTAATGGCTTCCTAGGCTCTAACCAGTTCATTTGGCACACAGCAGCCAGTATGATATTTCAAAACTGCAAATGAATGGGTGAGGGCACAGTGGCTCATGCCTGTATTCCTAGCACTCTGAGAAGCTGAGGCAGGTGGATTGCTTCAGCTCAGGAGTTTGAGACCAGTTGAAACCAGAGTGAGATCCGGGCTGGGTGCCTATAGTCTCAGCTACTTGGGAGGCTGAGGCAAGAAAATTGCTTAAGCCTAAGCATTTGAGGTTGCTGTGAGCTGTGATGCCATGGCATTCCTCTACCGAGGGCGACATAATGAGACTCTGTCTCAAAAAAAAAAAAAAGAGGATCACTTGAGCCCAAGAGTCTGATGCCACAACAATCTACCCAGAGTGACAGAGTGAAACAGTCTCAACAAAAACAAAAACCCTGAAAATCAGACTGTATCTTTCCTTTGTTTCCTTAAAACCTTCTGGAAAATCAAACTCCTCACCCTGATCTGCCAGGCCCTCTTCACCCTAATCTACCCGCCCCCACTCCAGCTCTCTGACCTCACCTGGGGCCTTTCTCTCCTTTGATCACAGTGTTCAACCACCATGCCTTCCTTTCAATCGCTCAGACATACCAAGCTGTTCCCGCCTCATGACCTTTGGACTTACTGGTCTATTGCGCTACCAACTACAGATCATTCAGGTTTCAGCTCCAAGGTCACCTCCTCAAAGGGGCCTTCTTCATCCATCCAAACTGAATCAGCACCCTCCCCTCACCCTATGCATTCTCAGTGGTCTGTTTTATTTTCTTCACAGCCTTCAGCATCTGAAATCATCCCATTTACCCATTTGTTTACACATTCAATCTGTGTTTTCCTAGTACAATAAAAACTTCATGAGTGCAGGGATTTTCATCTGTTTTGCTCACTGCTCTACCTCTGGCACCTGGAGCAGTAGCCGGCACGTAGCAGGAGTTCACCAAATGCTGTTGCCTCAGTGAGTGAAAATAAATGAGTGAATTAATGGAAAGCATTAATAATTGGAAATAGGGCAACTTAAACAGATTCTCAGTAAATGAAGGCTGAGTGTTTGGGGGTTATAGGTTTAAGGACTATATGCATTCTAAGTTTTCTCTACACAAACTCTCAGCTCCAGGCAAACAGGTTTACTTGCTGTTCTCCAATACAGTGCACGTTTTCCAGCCCCTATTCAGTGAAAAGACCTAACATGTCCATTCACCATGACGCTGAGCAAAGTACCATGTTACTCATCTCAGAAAGCTCATGTACTTACCTTTGCTCCCACCAATTCCATCATCAAAAGGCCCTTCTCCATCTTCCCTCATCAAAATCCTGCTTTTCCTACTGAGAGAAGTCCTCCCTGTTTCCTCCGACAGGAATTGACCTTTCTTTCCCTTTCCTGACTCATTTTGGACTATGTTTATTCTCTGACTCTGGTATTCTGCAGTTACCAAATGTATGCTTTGGGAAAGTTATTTAACCTCTCTGAGCCTCAGTTGAAAAATAGGATCGGCTCGGCGCCTGTGGCTCAACGGGCTAAGGCGCCAGCCATGTACACCTGAGCTGGCGGGTTCGAATCCAGCCCGGGCCCGCCAATCAACAATGACGGCTGCAACCAAAAAATAGTCGGGCATTGTGGCGGATGCCTGTAGTCCCAGCTACTTGGGAGGCAGAGGCAGGAGACTCACTTGAGCCCAGGAATTGGAGGTTGCTGTGAGCTGTGAAGCCACGGCACTCTACCCAGGGTGACAGCTTGAGGCTCTGTCTC
>CAUYRH010166752.1:0-16191 GCA_963574655.1 Perodicticus potto | reverse complement strand
CAGGTCCTCTCTTCCTAGTGCTGGTTAAAAAACTATGATCTTAAAAATAAATAAAAAAGGTTGGAGCTTTGGTGTTTTCTGTATTCTTTTCTGTAAATCAATTCTGTCTTATCACGGACGGGTGGGGGGGGAAATAATGTAATGAAGAATAATAAAATACATGTATTTAAAAAAAAAAAAAAAACAAGGTTGGGAGCAGCGGCAAACGTCTGAAATCCCAGCACTCAGGGAGGCCGAGGCGAGTGGACTGCCTGAGTTCACAGGTTCAAGACCAGCCTGAGCCAGAGAGAGACTTTAAAAAGAGCCAGGCATTGTGACGGGTGCCTGTAGGCCCAGCTACTCAGGAGGCTGAGGCAAGGGGATCCCTTGAGCCCAAGAGTTTGAGGTTGCTGTGAGCTGACGCCATGGGGACAAAGTGAGACTCTGTCTCAAGCTGGGTAGAGTACCGTGGCATCATAACTCATAGCAACCTCTAGCCCTTGGACACAAGGGATCCTCTTGTCCCAACTTTTCCTCTTTTTAGTAGAGACAAGGGTCTCGCTTTTGCTTTTCCAGATGAGGAGGCAGAGGGAGCTGGGACCAGCTCCATGCCTTGAATCCAGATCTTGGCTGCTAAAATCTGCACTCTTAACTACAACATTGTCCTGCCTCCCTACAGCAGTGTAAGATTTAATAAATGACAGAATATCGATCAGACTTCTCGGGACGCCACCTGAGACATGGGGGCTCTCTCCCACGCCCCTCCCACTCCTTGGTTTCCACTGTCTATCTCCTTCTCCAATCGGCCTCCTCCTTTTCACTGACTTCTTTTCTTTCTCACCCACACTGCTCGCAGCCTGTACACCATAAGCTTTCAAAGGCTCCTGCAACATCCTTGGACACTGCTTAGCTTCAATGGTGAAACTCACAGAAACCAACTTCTGTCCTGAGTCTCACTTTCTCACCTTTGGTAGAATGCCATGGCATCACAGCTCACAGCAACCTCAAACTCTTGGGCTTGAGCAATCCTCTTGCCTCAGCCTCCCGAGTAGCTGGGACTACAGAAGCCCACCACAACACGTGGTTATATTTCAGAGACAGGGGTGGGAGGCTGGGGGAGGTTGGTCTCACTCTTGCTCAGGATGGACTTGAACTCCTGAGCTCAAGCAATCCACCTGCCTCAGCCTCCCAAACATCTGGGAGCTACCCTGCCTGGCCTTGTCCTAACCTTTCTCTTTTTTTTTTTGGCCAGGACTGGGTCCCACCACCTCCAGTATATGGGGCCGGCGCCCTACTCCCTTGAGCCACAGGCGCTGCCCTGTCCTAACCTTTCTGCACATCAGAAGTTAGTTACACATTGGAAGTCTAGAGCCACATCTGGCCAGCACATGTACTTCATTTAGATCCCATTATTTTGAAAAATTTTAGTTATCAACATTTAAAAATTGGGATAAATTCACATAAAAACCCCACAGTTTTAGTTTCTCTTAAAACTAAATGATCTGACAACAATGGCTACCACATGGCCACAATTTCCTAAAGCTGAATCTCCAGTTATCCACAGACTCCACCAGCCCCTATTGGCTACTGCCGAACCCTCTTCATCTTGCTTTACACTCCCATTGCCTGGCTTCAAACCCACTGAGTTTGTGACCTCCACCTAGTACTTTAAATGGCAGCACAGAAGCCACAAGAGATGCCGTCACATGCCATTTTTACCTTATGCTAAACTCTACAAACCCTTCTTCTGAGAGATGCTAGAAACTAATGGCCTATTGTCAGAGCTAAACCACAATGATGTCAAAACCCCAGGCCAAGGCACACCCAAGAGCACTTGCTATGGACGGCTTACGGCATCAACTCATCCCTAAGTGTCTACTGCAACTCAAAGATTCCTTTGGGATTAGTCAGAATAATGAAGTCTTTAAAAAACGTCTAGAAAGTTTTCTGATAAGGAGACTATTAAGTTTAGTAATAGCGGCAAGCTAGTTAAACCCCAAAATTTTTCACAACTTTCAGCTCTGTTAGGCTCCTGAAATTACGTATTTTACATGTTAAACTAACTGCAGTATCTCTTTTCTTTTATTCTCTTATTAGCCATTCAAAATCCATATTTTGATGGTAATGCAAATCCATTAAGGAGAGAACTGGAAAGTGCATTGAGGGATCAATCTCACGCTGGGAGAAATGTCGACGAGTGACCTTCCCCGGCTCTTCTCTGATCCATCTGTCTCTTGTGCCCAAACTATCAAAATATTTTTCCACCATTCCAGTCTGTAATAGCACGTAAAGCAAAGTACTGGAGACCCCCAAGTCCCACGTGGAACAGATTTCATGTCTCATAAACTGAGAAGTTCACATCATACCTAGGAAAAAACTAAAAAATGGCAGGGGATGCGGCATTCATTGCTTTCGACAATGTTTTAAATGCAGTTCTTCTAAATTTCAAGCAATACTAAAAGAACTTTATTTTTACTGGGAAAACAAACACCCAAGAGATGACTAATAACCTACAAGGTAAACAATTCATGGTTTCTTAAGAGTCACTGGTAACTAGAACAAAAGATGTCTGTAAGAGAAGCTATTATACTGATATAAACAATGTTATTTACGATTTACCAAAGCAGTCTGCCCCTGAGAAGAACAGTGTTAAGCTAGGGTTGAAGAAGAGTTTTTGCTTCTTAGGAAAGAATACTCTTCTTAGGGAAGAATACTCAAAAGCAGATGACACAACTATCTTACAAAAATATACCCAGCAACTTTTCTCTATTGCAAGAAAACTTTTTTTTCACTAAAAATGAAAAACTAACTGAAAAGCAACTCATTCCAAAATCTCACCTACCTTCTTAGAAACACAATATTAAATGCCTTCAAAATATACGTGTATCAAATTTACCTCGCATTACAAACACACTTCTCTAATTTTTGTTAAGTTTTATTTTTTAAGTAATTCATTCTAATTTCCCCTCCCCCATCACTTAAAGCTCAACAAACAGGCTCATCTATACTACTTAAGAATTAACTGAATTCTTTTCAAGTAATTCAGATTAAAGAATTGAGATACGTTATATTAAACAAGTATTTCAAACAAAACTTAGTAGTCTAAAAGATTACTTTTTTACTGATAAAGGAAGATAGTGCTTTCAAATCTAGCATTTTCACCATTTTTTTTTTTTTTGGCTTTACACAGCATAGCAGTTTTTAATTAAAAACCAAATACATATATATTTATGTATTAAACAAACCTGACCACTCCAGGCACAATAGAGATTGCACAACAAACTCCAGTTGTGGTTGGCCATGCAGTCTAAAATCCTGAGCTGGGCCATGCCTGCCTATAGCGCAGCCTGCATCGCTTCTGACTCAGCTTTTGTCAGCACGGCAGCGGGTTAGAGAGCTCTGCAGTGATGTGAGCCACAAATAGGAACTTCCCCTCCCTTTCCTGCCCAAGCAGCAAGAGCTGACTGGCAGAACTACTTCGTCTTCCCAAACACCAGTATGTTTAAATTATTAGATCAAGAAGGAGAGGTTTTTATAAGTCTCATTCAGTATTTAATATTATTTAAGATTATTGCTTTTTCCTTCTTTCTGGGTGTCAGGGGCTAGTATTCATTCATTCAAGGAAAACACACCTTGGGAAGGTGTTAATGCTAAATACATATAGTCCACAGGAAACCAATTCCTGCACAAGGCTGTGGCGTCATCAGTGACCCTTGCACTGACTCAATTCAAAGGATACTTAGACCTTTCTTAATCTCTCAGTGGCATCCCACACTGCTAACAACTCTTCCCCTAACTCTCATCCTGGGTACCACATCACGACTCTCTTTGTTTTCTCACTTCTTCTCTATTTACTTCTTTGCAAAAGGCAATGTAAGAAAGTAAGCTGAGTTAAGACAGCCTCCAGTTCCTCAAATGCTACCTATGGGGTGTAGGGCCAGGAGCCAACAGCTTAACCTTTGAGCTTCATTCATTTGTAAAACGTGGATAACAACACCTACCCTCGTGGGGTTGCTTGTAAGAAATAAATAATACCTGCTTAAAAACAGTGTCCAAGTCTGCATCCCAGAAACTGAGGTGACAGGACTGCTTGAGCCCAGGGGTTCAAGGTCACCCTGGCCAACATAGCAAAACCCTGTCTTCAAATTTCTAAAAAATGTATCTAACAGATATGCTTGATCTTCACCAAAAAGCTGAGAAGCAATAACAGATACCTAATAGGTAAGTATTATCAATGTTTTTATGATCGCCTCCCCTTTCTACCTACATCGGCCTATCCTTGACCCCGCCCTCTCATTTCTTCTGCTATCACTTCATAACGTCATCCCAGACCAATGATTATAAGTATGAATCATTTATTTATTTATTTATTTATTTATTTATTTATTTATTTATTTATTTTTTGAGACAGAGTCTCCCTCTGTCACCCTGGGTACAAGGGCAGTGGTACCATAGCTCATAGCAACCTCAAATTCTTGGGCTTGAGCAATCCCATTGCCTCAGCCTCCCGAATAGCTGGGACTACAGGTGCCCGACCCAATGCCCGTCTAGTTTTTCTATTTTTAGTAGAGACAGTCTTGCTCTTGCTCAGGCTGGTCTTGAACTCGTGAGCTCAAGCGATCCACCCACCTTGTACTCCCAGAGTACCAGGATTACAGGTGTGAGCCACCACACCCTGCCCAACTATGAATCATTTCTAAACCCCTCTTCAATGTCACCACTTCTCCCAATCTCCAAATTTGCATGACTAAACTCTTGCTAAGCACATACACCTAGGTACTTTACGCTGTCTGCCCCACAGCCCCAAACTGAAGTCATTACCTTCCCACTCAACCTGCACCCTCTCCCGCTCCCTAATCTGCATGGAGCCAGCACAATTCATGCCCCCAGTCACCCACACAGAAACCAGAGTCACCCAAGATTCCTTCTTTCTTACTCTTCATATCCAGCTACGAAACCCTGTCACTCCTACAAAAACATATATTGAACTGTCCTTATTCTATGCCATTCCACTGGCCAAATTCAAGCCCCATCAGCTTTCTCCTGGATGATCACAAGGGCATCAGTTGGTCTTCACTTCTTAACTAACTAAAAATCCTTTAACCAAAAGCTAATCATATGACTACCTTGCCCTTCTGTGGCTCCTTTTTGCCTATATGCAGTAGTGTTTCCCAAAGTATGTTCCTACAAGTTCTCTAAGATATAGAATACAAATTAAGAGTTAAATGAAAAAAGTCTCCAATGGCAAAGTAAGTTTGAAAAACACTGGGTTAAAAAACAAAGTTTGGGGGTGGTGCATAAGGATCAAGAAGTAGGGTGCCGGCCCCAACCAAAACTGCAAAAAAAAAAAAAAAAAAAAAAAAAACAATAAAGTTGGCTCGGCACCCATAGCTCAGTGGTTAGGGCACCAGACACATGCACCAGGGCTGGTGCAACCGGCCACGGCCTGCTAAACAATGACAGCTATAACAAAATAACAGCTGGGGTGTTGTGGGGGGCACTTATAGTCCCAGCTATTTGGGAGACTGAGGTAAGAGAATCGCTTAAGCCCAAGAGTTTGAGGTTGCTGTGAGCTGTGATATCACCGCACTCTACTTAGGACGACATAGTGAGACTCTGTCTCAAAAAAACAAAGCAAAAAAACCCAATAAAGTTGCAAGGTTAGTCAAAGTCTAAATATGAATATCACATCCAAAGTCTCTAAAATCTGAAAACTGAGGCTCCTAGAAAGCTTATTTCTAACTAGTCTGTCTTGAAACCTTCAGCTGGCTAGTGGCCTGTCTGTCCCCTAACTGGTGGTGCTCTCTAAAGATCTGTCTGACTGGGACCCTCCTCTGTTCACCTTCCTCAATGTGTTCATCTATTGCACAAGAATAATTACCCCAGAGGCTGGCTCACTCTGACCGACTTGCCAGGCAAACTAAAATTCCCCGCTCTCTCTATACGAATCCTGACTCACCCTGCAGTTAGCTCCACTCTTATGTCTAGGCAGATACCTACCTGTTTCTGCTCCCACCACGTGACACTCAAGCTTAACACAGACCAGTTGTCTTTTTGCACAAACCTCTTTACATCAGTTTTATTTGTTACTATAATTATGGAAGGTAGATAATAGGGAAACCGAAGAAATACGACTAAAAATAACAGTTGTGGGCCTTTTTGTTTTTTTTGAAACAGAGTCTCACTCAGTTGCCCTGGGCACAGTGCCATGGCAACAGCCTAGCTCACAGCAACTTCAAACTCCTGGGCTCAAGCAACCCTTCTGCCTTAGCCTCTTGAGTAGCTTAGGCTACGGGCGCTTGCCACAATGCCTAGCTGATTTTTCTCGTTAGTACAGATGGAGTCTCACTCTTGCTCAGGCTGGTTTTGAACTCTGACCTCGAGCAAACCTCCCTCATCACCCTCCCAGAGCAGTATGATTACAGGTGCGAGCCACGGCGACCAGCCTAGAGTTGCCTGCTTCTCATTTCTGTATCTTTGCCCTCCTTGATCTTCTTGTACTTTTTTTCTTCCAGTGAGATGTACAAAATTCTCTCCAGCTGGAGCTACGTGCAGCTGGAGCACATTCGGAAACTGAGGCTGTTCATTTCCTCTGCCAAAATGTTTTCCTCTTCTTTTTCCCTGGCCAATTCCTTCCTGACTTAGCTTGGACACAATCCTCCCAGGAAAATGTTCCCTAATCTGTACACTAGTGACCGGTGCACGCTTGCATAGCTGCTCATTCTTCTGAAGTTGTGCTCATCGGGCTCGGCTCCAAGCACTTGTTGGATTGCTTGGTTGCCCATTACCCATGTATATCCATGAAGGCAGGAACCAGACTGTGTGTTTTTATTACTACTGTATATTCAGTGTCTGGCACTTAGAAGGTGCTCAATAAATATCTGGTGAATGAGTTAACATACATGGAAAGACAGTTCTAAATATAACAGGACTCTCTGGCACCGGAATTATCAAACTTGCATCTTTTAAGAGAGATGAGACTGGACTACAGGTCTTATTAAGAACATAAGACTTTTATCACCAGCTGTAGGCGAGACACAAGTTGCTTCCTCCCCTAAGTATATCTCTAAGAAAGTAGTTGGAGCACGAGAGATTCTAGCAAAATCTCTAAATCACATTGACACTATCTATTCCAGCCCCACCAGAAGATTCTGAAAAATTCTGGGAGAAGGAAGGGTTTCAGTTATCTGATTTTCAAAAGTTGCCTGGTATTTCTGATATATCTTACCAATGAAGAGCCACTTAACAAAAGTTCATGCCAAAAAAAGGAAAAAAAAAAAAAGACTCAGAGATGAAAGGCCCCACTATATAAATCATCCCCTAAACACAGCCTACTTTTCATATCCTCACAGTCTCCACCTGACCATCTTTATCTGAAAAATCCTTTAGAAAATTGAACCAGTTTCACGAGAAGGAAAATAATTCCCTAACTATCCATCTCTTCCTTATTTAACAATCAACATAGATATCTCCCTGAATTCCCCTTCTTTTTCCCCCAGACAGTGCCATCGGATGACAACCCAGAAAAGCAACAAACCACATGGGTAATATTTACAACACAAGTAGGTGATAGACTTCCCTAGGAACTCCAAAATAAGTGAGTAGAGACCAAGCACTAACAACAGCTACACAGCATCAGCCCCTGCAGAAACAAACGAGGTGAAGGGCAGCAGCAGGCAGACCAAACAGAAGAACCCCCATGAGTAAGGTTTTGAACAGTAACTCCCCAAAAGATGTGTCCCCCCGGAACTCGTGAATGCGACTTTATTTGGGGAAAGGGTCTTTGCAGATATAATTAACCTAAGGATCTTAAGATGGGAGTGTCCTAGATTATCTAGATGGGCCCTGAATCCAATGGCATGTGACCTTAAGAAAGAAAGGCAGAGGGGCAGGCACAGTGGCTCATGCCTGTAATCCTAACACTCTGGGAGGCCGAGGCAGGTAGATTGAGTTCACAGGTTCGAGACCAGCCTGAGCCAGAGCGAGACACTATCTCTAAAAATAGCCACATGTTAGGCAGACACCTGTAGTCCTAGCTACTTGGGAGGCTGAGACAAGAGAACAGCTTGAGCCCACGAGATTGAGGTTGCTGTGAGCTATGAGGCCACAGCACTCTACAGAGGGCAACAAAAGGAGACTCTGCCTCAAAAAAAAAGAAGAAAGGCAGAGGCAGATCAGGCCTAACAGTGAAGAAGGCCTTGTGAAGAAGAGGCAGAATGGAGTTATGTTGCCACAAAATACATAAGACCTACACAGCCATTCCCCACTATCTATGGGGGATTGGTTCCCCCAAATACCAAGATCTGAGGGTGCTTAAGTCCCTGATACAGAGTGGAGTAACACTGCGGATAACCTGTGCATCCTCCCATAGACTCATACTTCAAAAATCATCTCTACATTGTATTTTAATACCTAATACATTGTAAACACATGTATAGACAACTATAATATTGTATCATTTAAGGAATAAGGACAAGAATAAAAAGTCAGAACATGTTCAGCCCAGACGCAATTTTTTTTTTAGAGACAGAGTCTCACTTTATCGCCCACAGTAGAGTGCCGTGAAGTCACAGTTCACAGCAACCTCCAACTCATGGGCTTAGGTGATTCTCCTGCCTCAGCCTCCCGAGTAGCTGGGACCACAGGCACCCGCAACAACGTCCGGCTATTTTTTGATGCAGTTTGGCCGGGGCCAGGTTTGAACTCGCCTCCCTCAGTATATGGGATCGGCGCCCTACTTGCTGAGCCACAGGCGCGGTCAGACGCAATTTTTATCCAAGTATTTTCAATCCATGTTGATTGAACCAACAGCTGAGATGGCCCATGGACACAGGGCCTGCAATATATATGACCTATGGACAGCAAAGGGTGTTTGTTAAATGGAAGATGTTATCCAATGGAGAAAAAAAATAAAATCAAAAACAATGTCCTAAATGCAATATAATAAAGATCTGATTTAGACCTGGTGCCCAGAGCATTCCCTGCCCCTCACATCCTCTAGCACAGAATATGTCTCCTGAAGCTAATATGTAGAACCCAGAGGACAAAGAACAGCTCACTGATCAGGCTTACTCAAATTCATCTCAATATAAAGATCTGTATTTTTTAGGAAAATACTGGGTATTAAGAATGTCTAAATACCCTGAGCTTTGAAAGAAAAAAAATTAGTGCCTATTAATCCCCAGGATCAAACCAGCTAAGCCATATCCAGAAGAATGGTCTACACGTACTCCATTTGAAGAGACTCTCTATGTTGTAAGTAAGGAGGGAGGCAGGACTTACTAAGAACATAAGTCCTCTCAGTATATTAAAGATTAGTACAGTGGGCTCATCGCCTGTAGCTCAGTGGTTACGGCGCCAGCCACATACACCAAGGCTGGTGGGTTCGAGCCTGGCCCAGGCCTGCTAAACAATGATAGCTGCAACCAAAAAAATAGCTGGAGCTACTCAGGAGGCTGAGGCAAGAGAATCACCTAAGCCCAAGAGTTGGAGGTTGCTGTGAGCTATGATCCCACAGCACTCTACCATGGGTTATAAAGTGAGACTCTGTCTCTAAAAAAAAATAGCTGGGTGTTGTTGTGGGCACCTATAGTCCCAGCTACTCGGGAAGCTAAGGCAAGAGAATCGCTCAAGCCCAAGAGTTTGAGGTTGCTGTGAGCTGTGACGCCACAGCACTCTACCAAGAGTGACACAGTGAAACTCTATCTCAAAAAAAAAAAAAATTAGTACAGTGAACAAAAAATATGTAAGTCAAGAGAATAAGTCTTCATTAGGTTATAAGAAAGACAAAGAAGCCCCGCGGCACACAGTACCTCTCCCAGCTGTGCCAGGTGTCTGTTCAAAACAGAGATAAGCAACAAGGAGACAGGCAGAAAGGAACCAATCCAGAATCAAAAACACACCCACTATCGAACAGAAGACGCAACCGCAGCTAGCCAGCAGGGAAAAGTAAATAAGTCTTTAACCTGACTTTTTTTTTTTTTTAATAATAATAAGTAGTCTGGGGCGGTGCCTGTGGCTCAGTGAGTAGGGCGCTGGCTCCGTATGCCGAGGGTGGCAGGTTCAAACCCGGCCCCAGCCAAACTGCAACAACAAATAGCCGGGCGTTGTGGCGGCGCCTGTAGTCCCAACTGCTCAGGAGGCTGAGGCAAGAGAATCAGCTAAGCCCAGGAGCTGGAGGTTGCGGTGAGCTGTGACACTACAACACTCTATGGAGGGTGACAAAATAATAATAATAATAATAATAATAAGTCTGTTCTGGTCTAAATACCTTCCCCAGGGACAGAGGAATATTCAGAAATATCATATTTGGGTTCTAAGTCTATTTTTTAATTCCTAAATCCACACACTATAGAGTTTCTCCCATATTAATAGATAACTAGAAGGAACAGCAGTTATAACCAATTTCCATCCCGTCAAGTTTCTTAAACCTGTGATATGTGCAGATTATTTTGGAAACAGAAAACGCCACCTTCTAAATTTTACTGTGACATAAACTATCTGTACAATACTCGATTTTATGAGATTAAGGCAACTTAAACTACAAAACTTTTTCCGGTGAAAGCAACGGAACCCGAGCTTTTGCGCGCAGCTGTCTTTCTCCGTCAATCTACTTTCTTCTCAAATCAGAGAATATACAAAAGGTTGAAATATTTTAACACATTTAATTCTTTATGTTCTATTCAAATTAGATAAATACTAGGACAACCTTTAAGCCTAATAACTTTTTTATTTTAGTAATCTAATCACATCAACCAGAAAGAAAAACAAATGCCTACCATATGGCCTTTCTGTAACAGAAAATAGCTGCATTCAATAACAGCATCTGTGCATCTTATCAACGCTAGCATTGCCCATACTTAAATAAGCATATTGTTAAATATAATAAGATGACAGGACCTTTCACAAAGCAAAGAACAAAAGACACTGAGTATCACTTGTGTACGAGAGATGACTTGAGCTGGTAGTAACTAAAGAAATGAAAAACATCAAGGCACAATGGACTTCATGAACTGTTTAACTTGGAAGAAATGAATCCTAAGGAACAATAATAGTTTGTGGAGCTCTTTAGATCTAGATACTTATTTTGTTGATGGTCTTATTTTGTGACCAGTTCCACTCAATATATTCAAATCCAGACTTTGCTGAAACGCCGAAGTCTGGCATTAATGATACCTAGAGCTGCTGTCCGCTGTTCTCAAGTCCAACAGCCTTTACCTTTAACTCCAATTTGCAGCATGTGGCTTTTGACATGCAAAGGTATTTTGACATTTAAATTCAGGTACTTGAAGGAACACACATTTAAAATTAAATAATAGTGTTATGTGCTATTATGCTATTAACTAGCCTAGAATGAATCTGAGGCCTCCAAAGAAGAAAACACATGCTTTTATAAAAAGCATTTAATTATTGTGTTAAACCAGTGTAAGTTTGCTAGAAACCAGATTTTCACAAAACTGATAACATATTACCTATTTTTTAAATCTCCCGTGTCTTTGTGTCATCATTTTATAAACGAAAAAAGAAAATACAAAAATAACCTGAAACAATATGAACACGTCGACATAGTTGATGTTGTGACCTTTGTCTAAATGGTTATGAAACATCAATGACATGAAAAAATAAAAATATATAATGAGTAAAATTGTTACTAGCCACCTGTTCTAAGAAATAAAACTTCGTCAATATAGGCATGTTACCTTTCTACAGTTTCTCTTATCAACCAGTCTGATTACATTTCATCCCTCCACTCATTATCACCTCACCTCTTAGTACAAATTATTTCCTACATTTGTACTACACATTGTCTTGGTTACTGTTACTTGGTTACCAGCTTCCCAAAGGTAAGAAAGATATGAAGAAAAAAGGCACCAAATATTTCAACAGCAGTTCTTTTTGGGGGGCGGGGGGACAGAGTGTCGCTATGTCATCACAGCTCTCAGCAACCTCAAACTTTTGGGCTTAAGCAATTCTTTTGCCTCAGCCTCAAAAGTAGCTAGGACTACAAGGCACCTGCCACAACGCCCGGCAATTTTTTGTTGCAGTTGTCACTGTTGTTTGCAGGCCCAGGCAGGATTCGAACCCACCAGCAGTTGTCATTTTTGCTTGCAGGCCCAGGCACCATTCGAACCCTCAGTGTATATGACTGTCGTGTTAACTAGTGTACTACGGGTGCTGAGCCTCAACAGCAGTTCTAATGGAAATGAAATAGAATTTAAGGAGGGCAAGAGTTTTGAGGAAGTATACACATTTCATTTTGTATAACTTAAAATCAGTATTCTTATGACATGCCTAAATACAAACGAGTAACATTTTGAAAATGTTTTTTCTTTTTCTTTTTTCTTTTTTTTGAGACAGAGTCTCAATATGGCATCACAGCTCACAGCAACCTCAAACTCTTGGGCTCAAGCAATTCTCTTGCCTCAGCCTCCCAAGTAGCTGGGCACCCAGCTACTACAGGCACCCACTACCATGCCCGGCTATTTGTGGTTGTTGTTGTTGTTGTTGTTGCTGCTGCAGTTGTCCTTGTTGTTAACAGGCCCGGGCCAGGTTCGAATCACTGAGCTATAGGCGACAAGCCCATTTTGGAATTTTTCTAACTCTTCATTCATTCAAAAAAAAATTCTGTTTATTCAAGGTCTATTATGTGCTAGTCACTCTTCTAGGCACAAGAAATCCAATGTGAGCAAAACAAACTGCTTATATTCTGTTACCTGTTCTCAAATCAACAAACAGAATCACATGGATATGCGCACCAAGTGGAGATTAAGTGATAGGGAGGAAGGAGGAGGGCAGAGCAGGGCACAGGGACAGGGCAGGGACATTCAATTAAGGGAGTGGTTGGCAGAGCTTCACTCAGAAGTTGACCTCTAAGCAAAAGCCCGAAGGAGATGAGGAAGTGTGCCGTGCAGAGACCTGGGAAGAGCGTTCCCTCTGGGGACTGTCACGCTTGGTGTGTATGCAGAACAGCAAGAGTCCAGAAGGGTCAGTGCAGAGTGAGCAGCGGGAGGGTAACAGGAGCTGAGACCAAGGAGGAGGTGGGGGAAACTGTACAGGGCTTCGCAGGTCAGTGGAAGAACTCTACCTTTAATCTTCAGGGAAACAAGAAGCCATTGAAGGAACCTGAGCAGGGGAGTGACACCATCTGATTGGTTTATAAACAGTCTGCCCTGATTACTACGTGGCCAACAAACGTGAGGCTGATAAGGACTGAGGCTGAGCTCTGCGTGTTACTGTGCTGAAGAGACATGAAAGACACCTGGCCTGGAAGGGGGGGCTTGGGATGCCTTCGGGTAAGGAAGACTGGAAGGTGCGAACGTGTGAAGGAGGGCTGCAGAAGGGATGCAGAAAGTCAAGAGTTTGGTTTTAGATAAGTCTGTCTGGTAGCCAGGCGGAAATTCTGAGGGGTGAGGTCAGAATGCAGGATCTGAATTTAAAAGACAGGGAAGAGATCTGGGGAAGAGATACTCTCCTGGTATATATACATAAAGAAACACATATCCAGGCTCGGCACCTGTGGCTCAACAGGCTAAGGCGCCAGCCACGTACACCTGAGCTGGTGGGTTCGAATCCAGCCCGGGCCCGCCAAACAACGACGGCTACAACCAAAAAATGGCCGGGCGTTGTGGTGGGCGCCTGTAGTCCCAGCTACTTGGGAGGCTGAGGCAGGAGAATCACTTGAGCCCAGGAGTTGGAGGTTGCTGTGAGCTGTGATGCCACAGGACTCTATCCAGGGTGACAGCTTGAGGCTCTGTCTCAAAAAAAAAAAAAAGAAAGAAAAGAAACACATCCAGGGCGGCGCCTGTGGCTCAGTGAGTAGGGTGCCGGCCCCATATACTGAGGGTGGTAGGTTTGAACCCGGTTCCGGCCTAACTGCAACAAAAAGAAAAAAAAAGAAACACACATCCAGCAGGTGCAATGGCTCACATCTTAATCCTAGCACTCTGGGAGGCCGAGGCAAGAGAACAGCTTGAACTCAACTTCAAGATCAGCCTGAGCAAGAGCAAGCCCTATCTCTCTACAAATAGAAAAAAATAACCAGGCATTGGCAGCGCCTATGGCTCAAAGGACTAGGACACCAGGTCCATATGCCGGAGGTGGTAGGTTCAAACCCAGCCCCGGCCAAAAACTGCAAAAAAAAAAAAAAAAAAAAAAAATCTTAGCACTGTCAATAAATATTTACTAAAAAAAAAATAAATAAATAGGCAGGCATTGTGGTGGGCACCTGTAGCCCTAGCTACTTGGGAGGCTGAGGCAGGAAGCCGGAGCTGAGGCACCTGAACCCAGGAATATGACGTTGCTGTGAGCTAGGCTAATGCCATGACACTCTAGCCTGGGCAACACCTAAGACTGTGTCTCTAAGAAAAAATAAAAATAAAAATGGAAAGGCTCAGCATGGTAGCTCATGCCTATAATCCTAACACCCTGGGAGACTGAGATGGGTAAACTGCTTGAGCTCAGGTATTCAACACCAGCCTGAGCAAGCGCAAGACCCTGTCTATAGTTAAAATAGGTGGGGGAGGGCGGGGAGAAGAAGATAGAAAAATAGAAAAACTAGCTGAGGGCTCGGCGCCTGTGGCTCAATAGGCTAAGGAGCTAGCCACGTACACCTGAGCTGGTGGGTTCGAATCTAGCCGGGCCCGCCAAACAACAATGACGGCTGCAACCAAAAAATGGCCAGGTGTTGTGGCAGGTGCCTGTAGTCCCAGCTACTTGGGAGGCAGAGGCAGGAGACTTGCTTGAGCCCAGGAACTGGAGGTTGCTGTGAGCTGTGATGCCACAGCACTCTATCCAGGGTGACAGCTTGAGGCTCGGTCTCAAAAAAAAGAAAAACTAGCTGAGTGCTGTGGTACTCAGGAGGCTGAGGCAAGAGGACTGCTTGAGCTCAGGAGCTATGATGACACATAGCTGTGAGCTTGATGTGACAGCACTCTACCCAGGGCCACAGAGTGAGTCTCTGTCCCCCCAAAATAAAAACAAAACAAAAGGCTCAGCACCCATGGCACAGTGGTAAGGTGCAGTCCACATGCACAGAGGCTGGCAGGTTCGAACCCAGCCTGGGCCAGCTAAACAACAATGACAACTGCAACAAAAAAAAATGGTCGGGCGTGTGGTGGGCGCCTGTAGTCCCAGCTACTTGGGATGCTGAGGTAAGAGAATTGTTTAAGCCCAGGAGTTTGAGGTTGCTGTGAGCTGAGATGCCATGGCACTCTACCAAGGGCAACATACTGAGACTCTGTCTCAATAATAAAAATAAATAAACAAACAAACACACATCTTTATGTAGGCATATATGTAATATGCATATATCTGATATGTAAAACCATGAAATTGAGTATTGAGAGAAAACAGTCAAACTGGGTCACGAGAACTCAAGAAAAAACAACCCCCTAAAAAAGGGCAAATGACATGAACAGGTGTTTTTCTAGAGAAGATAAGGAAAAACAACCAAGACACAGATGAAAAAATGGTGAGTATCGTTAATCATCAGGGAAATGCAAATTAAAACCACAATGAGATACCACGTTACTCCAATTATTAACCGAATAGCCATTACTACTGGAGAGTGGTGGGTGGGGGGCTCACATCTGCAATCCCGGCACTCTAAGAGGCCAAGGAGGAAGAACTGTTTGAGCTCAGGAGTTCAAGCCGAGCCTGAGCAAGAGAGAAACCCTGTCTCTCAAAAAATAGGAAAAAAGTAGCTGCTAAGAAATTTAAAAAGAAAAGAAAGAAAGAAAGAAAAGAAATAAGCCTGGGTATAGAGTGAAAGAAACTCTGTCAGAAAAAAAAACAGAAAGAGAGAAAGAGAAAGAAAGAAAGAGAAGAAAAGCCATTACAAAAAGTCCAGAACCAACAGATATTGTCTCAGAGGCAGTAAAAAGAGAACACTTACAGGCTGTTGGTGAAAATGTAAATTAGTACCCCTGCTACAGAGATCAGTATGGTGATTGGAGATTTCTCAAAGAACTACAAAGTAGATCTACTATTTGATCCTGCAATTCCACAACTGGGTATCTACCAGAAGGAAAAGAAGTCATATCAAAAAGAGACCTGAATTTGCATGTTTTGGCTTTTTTTTTTTTGAGACAGAGCCTCAAGCTGTCACCCTGGATAGAGTGCTGTGGCATCACAGCTCACAGCAACCTCCAATTCCTGGGCTCAAGCAAGTCTCCTGCCTCCACCTCCCAAGTAGCTGGGACTACAGGCGCCTGC
>CAUYRH010166750.1:0-13678 GCA_963574655.1 Perodicticus potto | reverse complement strand
ATATTACCTACTCCCACAGTTCCTCTTATTCATTCCATCTTTTTACTACAAATCATAAGATAACTTCATGGTCAAAGATGGGTGCTCCTGCTCAAGTCATCCATCACATTTCAGCAAGAAGGAAAGAAAACAAAATGAATTAAAAAAAAAAAAGGAAATAACAAGAACCTGCCACCCTTGGTATAAGGGGCTGGTGACCCTACCGACTGAGCCACAGGCGCCACCAAACTGCAACAAAAAAATAGCCAGGTGTTTTTTTGAATTGTGGCAAGCGCCTGTAGTCCCAGCTACTCAGGAGGCTGAGGCAAGAGAATCGCCTAAGCCCAGGAGTTGGACGTTGCTGTCAGCTGTGTGACGCCATGGCACTCTACTGGGGGCAATAAAGTGAGACTCTGTCTCTACAAATAAATAAATAAATAAATAAATAAATAAATAAATAAATAAATAAATGAAATAACAAGAGATATATAACAACTATTCTTTAAGAAAAGCTACTTGAGCTCCCAGTCGATGCACCTGCTGATATTTCACAGGTACAAATTCACTACCATTGCTACATTTAGCTTCGAGGGAGGCTGAAAAAGGTGTTCCTTCCTCCTCCCATCTTTGAGTGACTCTCACTACAGAAGTGGGAAGAAAATATGCAGGTGAAAAATCATAAAGCTGTCATCAGTTTCCTTTAGCATTTAGAATAAAATCTAAGTTTCTTGGTGAGGTCTGTGGAATACTAGACTGGTCTCCTCCTACCTTTCTAGCCTCATGAGATTCCCCACCTCTTGCTGTGCTTTAACCACACAGGGATTTTCTGTGTTTCTCTCTGCATTAGAGACTCATTCCAAAGTTACACTTTTGGCACCTGCAACTCTTTTAACTTAGAATTATTTTTTCCTTGGATCTTGCCATTAGTTGGCTCTGCCCGGTTACCTAGACCTCAGCTCAAAATTTTCATCCTTAATAATGCCTTCAGCCAACTAATCTAGATCAGTAAGTAGCTGTCTTCCCATCCTCACCACCACTTTGTATGATTCCATTTCCTTGACAGTAGATGTGTCACTCTTTTATATGGTTATTTGCTTTTTATTATGTGGCTCCTCACAATAGCCACAGAATAACAAGAGACACTCGCTACCTTCTTTGCTATTTAATCCTCAGTATTTACAACTCTGCCAGGTATATAGTAGGTACTTGATATTACCGAATAATGTATATACATCTATTAATTTTTTCAAATGTAAAGTAGGTGCAAATGAAAATCATCATGTGCTTGAATGTTTTACAAAAGTGTTTTCATAATGTGGTTGTTTGTAGTTACCCATTGCTCTCTCCAAAAAGCCTTCCTTACCTGGTTATTATTTTAACTGAGATAATCCTGATAATTGTTAAAATAATTTTTTAAAATAATACAGTTTTCAAGAACTGTAGTAAACCACAGCTTATTTTCATTTAGAAATGTATGCTACATAATTCTGCAAACATTCAATTATTGTAATTTTTTTATTTAAAAATACCATTTCACTTTATTAAACACTCCTAAAGTCGTTTAGATTGCCTAATTAAGTCCCTTAAGAATCAGACAGTATTTCTTTTTTTTCCTTTTTGGTAGTCCTTATGAACTCTTAAAGCAAATATATTATACTAGTTACCATCTTTGATCGCATATTTTGAGGCGTAATGAGAAAGCATGGCTTTTTTTTCCATTGTAGATCATTCTCATTCCACTTTGTTATGTGATTATTTCTAAAATAATGTTGCTTCTTTTTAAAAATTGAGTAGTGATATAAATATTATGTACACAATTGCTGACTCTTGTAGGTTTAGTTCCCTAAACTACATTTGTATGCTGATTTGCTGAATAGGGTGTTTGTTTGTTTGTTTGTTTTTAACAAAGGGTTTATATAATAGGGAGGATTAATTTATATTTTCTGAAATCAGGCATTTCCATAAATAAAGTATTAGAGACTTTATGGTTTTAGAAGGTATCTATAAATAATTTGAATTATCTGATCATCTTGAACTAAGAATGTTTTTCTATTCATTCAACGTAAATGCGTGCCTACATGTGCAGCACCAAAATTCAACTCACTAAATTGATGAAACCTACTTTGTTTTCTGTAATGCTCACATTCTACCATTTGATCTTTTTTTTTCCTTTCCTTTTCTTTCTTTCTTTCATTTTTTTTAAAAATCAATCTAAATGTCTTACACAAAGCTTTTTGGAGAGGATTTATGCCTTTCCTTTTCTGCACCTTGGGCATTTACCTCCTGGGTGTTTGAGTTATCCTGGCCTCTTTCATGCTCTGTGTCTCTGCCACTTAGAACTGATATGCATGTGAAGAGTTTCCTGAATTTCTAGTAGGATACAGTTTCTTCCTCTAGAATACCTTAGTGTTTTGTACTATCTCTCCTTTCACCTAATTCATTTTATCTCAAATTTTGCATATGTGAGGGGAAGTGTATATGTGTACAAATAATCAAACATTGTCTTAAGGCATAATCTTTTTCTACTTAATGGCTTGATAATTCTATTAGATCATAAGTATTTAGTGTGAAAAATCCTTGCTTTGTTTTCATTTTATCAGGTGAAATTCCAAATACTGTCTTTAATGAGAGTAATTGGTGGGTCCACACCTACGGTGCTTCGTAGAAGGGCACAGCTGGAACTTACTAAATGTAAAATATAAATGTCTGAACACAATAACTATGAAAATGCCATGAAAGCTATGTTATCCGGTTTGAGGAAAATATTTCAAATAGTATATAAAACCAGCACAGTGTACCCCATGATTGCATTAATGTACACAGCTATGATTTAATAATTAAAAAAAAATTCATAGCACTCATTTGAATATACTATATGAAACTTATTTTCTGTAATGTTCCTCATGGAAAAAAATTCAGATTATCATTTCAACATGATCACACTAGCTAAATCAGTTTTTACTTACCTTCGCCCTCCCTATCACATTACCCTTATTTTCTATTCTTTGAATTAGGCATCTATATCTAGTTTTTGAAAGTTAATATAGTGTGAATATGTATAAAATAAATAATAAAATACATGAGACATTCAAGTGTACTGTGTGCTGCCTGTTTCAAACTGAGACTATCAAGAAGCTCAGTCAATTGAAGGAAAATACAAAGGAGTAAGAAGAGGACTGGCCAACTAACTACAGGAAACAGGGAGAGCACTGTAGGTCTGGAAGTTCTTCTTGAGCAAGAATAAGATATCCAGAGAGGTGTAACGTCATGAAAACAACTGACAATAAGCATCTAATAATAATAAGGATTTTCCAACATCAGCATAGCTATGGGGCACCCATAAAAATGAAATATTTAAAAATGCACAGATGGGGTGATGGGGACCAGTGTTAGATAAGACTCCTGGCTGGTAAAAGGTGCAGCCGTCAGGGCTATTAGATGCTTAGAATGATCACATTCATCGGAGAATGCAGACAGCTGCCCGATTACCATGAATTACATAGGAAAACTGTTACCCCTCCAAGGCAAAAGTTAAGAATTAAGGTAGCAGGTAGGGCGGTGCCTGTGGCTCATCGAGTAGGGCGCCAGCCCCATATACCGAAGGTGACGGGTTCAAACCCAGCCCCGGCCGAACTGGAAAACAGAAAACTAGCCAGACGTTGTGGCGGGTGCCTGTAGTCCCAGCTACTCGGGAGGCTGAGGCAAGAGAATCGCCTAAGCCCAGGAGTTGGAGGTTGCTGTGAGCTGTGTGACGCCACGGCACTCTCCCGAGGGCCATAAAGTGAGACTCTGTCTCTATAATAAAAAAAAAAAAAAAAAAAAAAGAATTAAGGTAGCAGGAATGAGTTGAACATTATTTTGTCAGAGTGGAAAGTAGCAAGGGGACAAGTTACAGAGATCCTCAAACTAGCCTAGAAGATCTGATGGATCACATGGCTAGGATTAGCAGTGATTCTCCGGGCCCCAGAATGGATTAGGAAGATAGAGTTGAAGAAAAAAAAGGTTGCAGATTTGGAAAACTGGAAGAGGCTGACATAATCATAAACATATTTATTATAATATTTTATTTTCATATATTATAAATACTATATCAACATTCTTTGAGTCCTGAAGTAATATAAATAAACTTTGTCATAAAATGAGTCAATTAGTATACTATCTGTATAATCTTAAAGCATTGCCCAATTTCGTCATCAATTTCTCCTGTATCTGAGTAGTACTTGGATGATTATATACTCTTTAATTTAAACTAAAATACCTTCACTAATTTTGACATTTAAGTGATTATATTCTTGCAAAAGAGAAAAATGAGTAAGAGGTATGATGAATTAAAAGTAGCTGTAGACATAAATGCAATAAAAAAGCAATAATGTTGCTTAACTTGATTCATATGCATGGCATTCTCCTAACTTCTATGCCTGTTTTTGCTCTGTTAAAAGGGGAGATAAGCAGGTGCTTAATGAGAGACTAATGAGTTTCCCCTTTATGTAATCAGAAAGATTACAAGGAACTAATTTCATAGCTCCACGGTACAAAGTTATTTAAGTTCAATGACTCTGTAACCCCTAATATCGTCTATAGAACCACCAGAATCTGGCTTTTGAGAGAATATTTGTGGAGTGAATATGCCTTATTATATGCACATTGTAATCACTCTGGGTTCAAGGAAAAATGAATAGCAAAGAAATCCTAACCACAAATTGGCTATTCAAAAATTTTTTCACACATTGGTCAAATTCTTTCAAATCATTTGTATTTAGGTGTATTTAGGGTTTATTATGTTTAATATGGCATAGAAACTTATAACATGGTCAAGGCATTTAAATGCTTGTGTTGAGTTTTCCAACTTTGAGTAACAAGAATGTGCTTATAAACATTTTTCTGCCAAATCAATCTTTTTATCTTTTTTTTCTTTCCCAAGCATATATTCTTCCCTTTCCTTAATCATATATGAACATCTCAATTACCCATACACATGTATACTTAGAAACAAAATTTTAAAATTTAAAAAGAGAATATTTTATGCCAAACATATTATTAAGATACCTAATGTTTTTTAAACATAAATACAGTGATAAACCATAATTACTTCTAATTTTCTACAAAGTTAAAGGTTTGAAAGGTGAATTATAACTTCTTATTTTTAGGACATATTTACTTGATGGTGTGGAAATATTCAGGGAAAATATATTTGTCTTTTAAAATACAAAATTTAGAAATTAGTTTTATTAGTCCCTTACTTTCTAATAACTTTAATCTTCAGATGTTTTAAACTTTAGTCAGGAAACTCTGCTTTCACAATTCATCAAAGAAGACATAAATAAATTATTTCCAGTTGGAATGAAGCTCATCTTTTCTATGGCAGGCACCTGACTGGGGTAACAAGACTAAGCCCCCCACTTCATTATTCACATGCCACATGGCAGATGGTGGATGACAATGACCTTTAGTCATATTGTCCAGTGAGAAATTCAAGTTAGCTCATAAACTGCCAATCTGCTGAGCCATCTGGTCTTTCACGGTGGATTTTTTTAAAGTCATCCACATGGTTTAGGAAAATAATTTGTTGACCACCTATGTTCTATATTTCTAAGACTGTCAACAAGGATGATCTGTAAACATTTCAGGTTGCACAGCAGGATGGTATTTTCAAAATACTCTATGTACGTATGTGCATATATCTTGTGATATATACTTTTAGAAAATTTAAATTCCTTTTACATTAGATGTTTTGACACCTCATATATTTTCTGTGTGGGAGTGAGAGATAGAGTATAAATATGCTAAATGTGAAATTATATAACAAACAACGTTTACTTAGAATTATCCATAAATTTCCCCAAAATAATTTTGGCACATTGATAATTAGGTTATTTATACTTTTCTAACATGTATTTTGGCATTATTGCTGTAGTTTTAGGGTAGAATTAAAAGAATTTACATCAAATTTAAGACCAAAGGTATTTTAACATGGCAAAGTATTTCATTAAGTCCTCTTTCAATCTTGATTTCCAGAAGGTAACTTCTAATTTTAGACATTTTAATATGAGGTGCCCTGAGACGAGTTAGATGGTAGTGATGGTTGTGAAAGCTTGGCATATTTTATGGTTGTAGTAAACTGAAATTGATGTTCACTCTTGTGGAACTTAGAAAGTTTAAACAACCATTTTACAGTGAAAAATAACCTAGGCCAATTTTTCTTAAAATAAATATAATGCATCAAGACTTACATAAAATAACATCTGTAATAATTCCTAAAACTAATATTTCAATCAATTATTTTCTGCAAGCAAAAGTAAAAATAATGATTATACCTAGGGATAGCCAACCCTTTATTAAAACCAATTGCTTCCTTGGCAAACAGTCAATATGACTTACTTCCTTGTTTTAAAAAATTATCATTATTAATATTATGCTATAAAACAAGGATCACAGACAGGAACGATTTATATATATATATATATATATTTTTTTTTTTTAAATTCTCTCCTTTTTCTCCCCCTTGCTGTTTTTTGTTTTGTTTTGTTTTGTTTTTTTGGTTTATTTGTTTTTGTTTTTGTTTTTTTTTTCCTTTTTTTATCCCAACTCTGTGGCCACTAAATTGGTGACAACCTCTAATTTTCAAGAGATTGCCAGATGAGAGAAGTGTAAACATGGTACTTGACTTATCTATTTCCTGGCATTTTTCTGGAGACCACTTTTCACTATGATTACTGCAGTGTGAAATGAATCCATCCATCTGTTTCCTGGCTACATTACAGGCCCTGAAGCCACAGTTTCCAAGGAGGGATGATAATAAGAAATACCATTTAAGTGTCCAAAAGGAGATACAGGAGAGTTAAGTTATACCATAAAATATGAATGCTTGGAAGTGCTTTCATTTGAGACTCTTTCTAATAGAATTTTTCTTCCTCACCCAAGTGTAAGGCGATAGAGTATTCCAAACCCCAGTCACATCTTTCACATATTCACATCCTACCTTTATACTATTTTATTTTAAATTGACTTGTTTGAGACCTGAAAATTTGTACGTACTTTTTATATACAAATGGAAGAGTAATATCACTACCTACGATACAACTAGGAATAAATATAGTAAAAAGAAAAGAAATGAAAGTTCATATAGATATTGTTGCCTATCAAAGGCTCTGATCAGAGACCTTGTATTTATTTAGTGAAAAGGGGAATTGTCAAATATTAGAGAAATATCCAATATAGGATATTTCCAAACTGCAGCTCTCTCCATAACTAATGTGTGTACAAAAAAATGTAAATAGAAGTAAACAAAGCAATCATTTTCAATTCTCATTAGAGTCTGTGGCCATGGACAATATAAAATCATCTCTCCATTTCACATTTTGTTAGCTTGAAATGCATGTTAGACATTAGAGTCAGATTCTCAGTTTTGCAATTTTCCAACTTTGTGTTTTTAGGGAACTCACAATGGCCTGACTTTCTTTATCTTTTAAAACATTACTTATCTTGGAAGGTCTTGATGAGACCAGAATGAGGACACATGCAAAAAGTTGTTTTGTAGCTATATAGGTTTCTGTAATAATTGTAGTTATAATAATTGCTGGGAGCAGAGTATCAAATAAAAATATGAAAATAATAGTCAAAGGATGCTAATTTAGTACACTGCCCAAGAAGTTTCTTGGTATTCTTGATTTTTTTTTTCAATGAAGTTTACTATGACAAGTTTATGGTTCTTTGGCATTATTTTTCTCCTTCTCACTTGTGTTGATTTTAGATTCAAGTAAAATGTATCATAATGAACATTAGCTGTAATAAATCACAGAATTAAAAAAATTACCCAGTGAAATTGTGTTTTCCAAGGATAATCTCAATAATATCTACCGTTCCACATGCTCTAATTACAGGACAGGCTTGTGGGACTGTTTCTTCCAAAAAAGTACAGTGGAAATAATGCAAGGTGACTTTTGAGGACAAGTCAAAAAAGCTCTCAGCCCCCATGGAAAGTGGCTTCAGTGTGAGAGATTCCAAACTCACTCTCACAGAGAGACCCATGAGGAAGCCCTGAAAAAACAGAAAGCAGGAGGAGCCAGGGAAAACCCAGGTTGCTCCTCATCTCCTTCCACTGCCCCAGCTGCAGGTCAATCTCACAGGCACATGAGTAGCCCCAAGCAGAGAACCCAGCCAAGCGCTTCCCACAGCAACCAGAAATGATGGCACATGATTTGCAATGTTTTAACCTGTAAATTTTGAAATCCTCTGTTCTATACCAATAACTAACCAGAACAAATTCTAACATGACTTGATATTTTTGTGTGCCTAGCCATATACATACTTAAGTACAGTTTCATTTTTTTTTTTCTTTCTCAGATAGCAATAATAGTAAGCTATTATTCTGTCTGGAAATGACAATTTTCTCAAACATTATCTTCTAGCAATACCAGGACCTATTTTATTTGCCTACATTATTTTGGGAAGTTATTGTTTTCAATACTTTTTATCAATGATAACTAGACTTTGAAAGTATGAGGTAATTTTAAATAGAAATTCACAATAATTCTAGGTTTTTGATTATTTCTTAAGTGGAGGTCAATTTTTAAATTTAATGTGCATAGTACTGAAAATAATCAGAAAATGCTGACGTTAAAGGAAGATCATGAAGAAAATACGCTACCATCTTGAAGAAAGTCTTTTTCATATCTAATTATATGCACGAAGGATATTTGGATTATTCTAATTTCTCTTTTCTATTGCACAAGTCCAGAGAAGAAAAAACTAACTGGGAATAATAGATCACATATTTTTTAAAGAAAATGTATCTTAGAGAAAAATGATTAAATGGAAAAATAATTTGGGGTATTTATAAATAGTTGAGAAATTATCCCCATAATATGGCAGAATGATCAATATTAAAAGAAGAAAATTTACTTAGGGAACATTATTTTGTGAAAAAATAGTAAATAATTTTTAGAAAAGCATTTTGAGATATGACAAATATTTAACATTTCTCTAGTTACCATTTCTCTCTAGTGACTAGTGAATCCCCACCTCTCTCTAATCAACTATCCAAAATTCTTTTTAGTTTTTAGTAACTAGAAATATTATAAAGTGGTCACAGGATCTTTTTCCCTGAAATTTTTCAACCAAAATGCCAAGCATTGTTTAAAACTGAAGTTTTATGTGCTTCTATTTTTAAGGACTAATAAATAACACAGCATTTTGTTTATTTTAGTTTGTTCTGAGACTCTAAATTACCGGCAAAGACTTGAAAGTTTCCTTCTTTGAGAGCAATAAAAATTCAAAATCAAATAAAAAATCAAATCAAACGTGAACTCTCTGGCGGCAACAGTGCATTCCTCTTTCATTGCCTTGTTCTTTTGCTGTCTTTTGTTTTACAGGGGAGGTTTATACTAGGTGATCAACCACATTATTTTTTAGCATCAAGCCCCTTTACTGATCCTGTAACATATTTTGCTTCACCATTTCAGCAGCCCCTGCATCTTATTCTTTGCCCTACAGAACGCTGAGAATCTTGCTTTTTAATAAATACCTTTAGAATGAGACCTTCCCTCTTAAGTTAAAAATGTTCCTGTACATGGAAGATATTCGCTTGTGTATTTTCACTGGACACACACATGCTATACACAAGTTTCTAAGTATGTGTGCGTATGTTCACACCGAGGGAAAGTAAGGCAATAGGCTATTTTCCATTTCTAAGAAGTCATAGACATCTCCATTTATGAGGATCAAGACACAATATGATTCAGATAATTATAAAATGTGCTATTTTAAGCAAAAAATGACAGATCTATGCACATAGATGAAAATGTATAATAATGTCATGTCCACGATAATGGAAAAAAAAGTTATTCTTTTCTAAACAAGGTAAAACACACTCAACTCATGGCTTTTGATTTTTGTCATTCTTATATCATATTTCACTATGATTTGGTTATTCTTGGCTTACAAGAGAAAAATATGTTCTAATAGAAAAGTGATTAAAATATTCATTATATATTTCCTTTTCTTTTTGATCTCCCCTGAAACACCATAGTATATGTATATATTAGTGTTTTTAAAAAGTCTACAGAGATATCACCCATGAAAAATTACCAGGATAAAATTACTATATGCTTTCCTGGACCAGACTATGAACATACACTTAAGAAACTTAATTTCCTCACCATGTTTACTATGGGGGCCTCATGGCTACTTCTAATATTTGTTTTTATTTTCCCTCCTTTTATTCCCCTCAAATTCCCAGAAAGGGCTATTTATAAGTGCCCTGTATTCTTACACTGTCATGAAACTTTTAAATAATGGGTATTCATAATTTTTCCCCAAATAGTCCTTCTGAGTTAAAGGTTTTGAAACTTCAGATAGAGTCTGTGCTCCTTGGTGTGGAAATTTGGTCTAAACTCCTAGAACTTTCTTAGTTCTAAATGTCCGAATGACACATAAAAGTAACCTTTTGTTGAAGACAGGTTTAAAATATTCATTTATAGCTCTTTAAAATGCCAGGAAATATAGGGAATTTTAATTGCACAGCATAGTACTCGATAAGAGCTAATAAAATCCTCTGTGCAGGACACGTGGATTTGTTTCAATGGAAAAGGTTTTGAAATAATTTGCCTTACATTATGCCATGATGAGATAGGGCATTGCCTGCTCTCAGAATTCAAATAAAACACATAATTTCAAATTAACTTAAATTCAAGTCATATAAACATTTAATTAAGGATGAATGAAATATTGTACTTGGACAAAATATAAATAAAAAGCATCTGTTGGGCAATTTCTGAAAGATGGCTGTATTACATTCTGTTACAAGCCTTTTTAAAAGAAATTTATAACATAATTTAAAGTGGCAGACATTTTTCCTTATAAACACTGCCAACGAGTTTTATTGATAGTGTTATTCTAGAATGCTACCTATATCTTGCCAAAGTACACACCAAATAATCATTTTTCCCCTCTAGAGTCTAGACCAAATCTGCCCACCTTGCAGAATTCAAATTTTTTTTTTTTCAGTTTTTGGCTGGGGCTGGGTTTGAACCTGCCACCTCTGGCATATGGGGCTGGCACCCTATTCCTTTGAGCCACAGGTGCCACCCCGGAATTCAACTTTTGTTAGGAAGTTGCAATACGTAACGCTTGTGACCTACTCTGAGTGAGCACCAAGTTGGATCAATTTCACTTGATGCAGCAATCAGCTCAGATTTTCTAATTCACTTTTGGTAATCTGCTCAAAAATATTTGTGCTTTCATGTTTAAATACTATTTCTGAAAGTGATAAAAATATATCCGTGTATAAATGAAGAAATTTTATGTATCTATTACTTAAATTTATGAAGGATATCTTTAAAACACCCTAACAATCTCATATTTTTTTAAAAAAGAAATTTAACTGACTAGTTGATAGTTAAATCTAATCTTGTTTTATATGTAAAATTTGGAGACAACAGTTTAGGGTTCAATTTGTTAATTTTTGTATTCACTGTTATTGAGGTAAATTTTACAGGAAATAAAATTTATCATTTTACATGTATGAATCAAAGAACTTTGACATATGTCTGCAGTTATATAACCACTACCACAATCAAGATATAGAACACTTCCGTTACTACAAAGAAATTCTACTGTATAATCCTATAGTCAATCAATCTATTCCCCTGAACCAGCCTGTTACAACCCCTGGTCTGCTTTCTGTAGTATAGTTATGCCTTTTCCAGAACATCTTATTAAATGGAATCAAACAGAATGCAACGTGTTGTGTCCAGCTTCTTTTATTTACCACAATACTTTTGAGATTCATCAAGATTGTTTCTCATATTCACAGTCAACACATTCTTTTGCTGAGTAGCATCTCACTGTGTTGCTATGCCACTGTTTATTTATTCATGAACTGGTTACACCTAGTTTTTGGCTGACTTAAATAATGCTGCTTTAAACATTACAATACAAGTCTTATTTGGGCACATATTTTCATTTCTAAGTTGTATAAAAACAGGAGTAAAACTGCTGAGTCTTAAGATAGATTTTATTTATTTTTCTAAGGAACCGACACACTTTCTTCCAAAATGTCTGTAACATGTACCTCTCCAGTCAGCAATGAATGAGTGGCTGGCTGATCACAGTGCTCACATTCTCACTCATACTTGGTGCTGTCAGAATATATGGTTTAAAACATTTGGTTTGGGACTGTAGTTACATCTCTTTGATAATACTTAAAAACAGGAACTCTTTTTGACTTGCAATTGACGTATAGTAAACTGTACAGATTTAAAGTGTACAGTTTGATAACCTTTGACATATGAATACGCATATATCCCAGGACATGTATTTTACTAAAAATATTATGAAAATATGTGTCACTCCAAAGAGTTTTCCCAAGCACGTTGATAACCTTTTCTACTCCTTTTGATCCACCACTACCTTATGTGATATTTTTGTGAGCATAATTATTTTGAGATTAATTCATGTTGTTCCATGTATCAATAGTCCATTGCCTTTGATTACAGAATAATATTTCATTGCATGATATAACACACTTTATGTATCAATTAACCTGTTGATGGACATTTGGATTGTTTCCACTAGTGAGCTATTGTCGATAATTTTATTACAAATGTTGCTGTGCAGATAGACCTCTGTGTGGACATACATGTTTTCTCTTGAGTAAATACCTGGATGTGGAATGACTGGATCCCACAGCATGCGCATATTTAATATTTTAAGAAACTGCCGAACTGCTTCCCAAACTGCTAGTGACATTCAACATTTCTGTCCACAGTGTAAGTGTGTTTTGACTTGTCCACATCTTCGTTCCTCTATGTAATGGGTCTTCATTTTGGGTTTTTAAAAAAGTTTTCTTTATAATAAGGGTTTTTTTTGCAATTTAATTATGATGTGACTTGAGATCATTTTCTTTATTGTTTTTATATCCAAAGTTTGTTGAAATATTTGTGTCTACGGAATGATAATTTTCATTAAATGTAAATCTTTTTTTTTTTTTTTACTAATTTATGAAGAATTTTTTTTCTCTCTTTTCCTCTTCAGGGTGTTACAATAAACAAGTATGTTTGATATCAAAATGTTTGATATTGTTCACAGATATCTGAGGATTTCTTTTTTTGCAGTCTTGTCTATTTATGACTCTTTTTTGATATTTAAATGTTTTCTCTTCTACTTTAGTGATTTATGTTCTTCAGTTTCTAATACAATATGAATTCTATTAAGTGTATCTTTTATTGCAGAAATTATGTTTTCATTTTGACATGTGTACTTAATCTTTTTTTTTTAATTTTTACAACTACATGTGTTTATTAGGTTTGCACTTTTTGCCTTCACAGAATTAAAAAGGCTTAAATTTAATAACAACAGGAATGTTTAAGATAAGGACTAGAAACAAAAACCTCGTAAAGAATGAATGAAAATAAATACATTCAGAAAAGAAAACAGATGATTACTGCATTGAAATATTAACCAATATTAATAATAATAAGGCAAAGAAAGTAACATTCACATTGTCAAATAAGAGTATGTCTATTATAGAATGCTTTAACTCTGAGGCTCACTATGAAGTCATCAGTTAACTTCTTTTTTCTTTTTCCAAAGTCACAAAAAAATAGACAACTAATATTATATAAATAAAGGTAAAAGATAGTTTCAAAAAACAGATCAAATTTGACCAAAGTACATTACTTAAACATTAATTTTTAATTCA
>CAUYRH010166745.1:0-59072 GCA_963574655.1 Perodicticus potto | reverse complement strand
TTATAATAATATATTTTTTCCAATTTTAATATCAGGTGTATCCAGATAAAGTAGTGACTTATTTCTTCTTTTTCTATTGTCTATAAGATTTTGCATGATATTTTTTTTGAAATTATCTTTTATTTTTATTTATAAATATAAGTTGTCTATTTTTGAGACTTTGGAAAAAAATTAAAAAAAAAGGAAATAAGTGAGGATGCTAAAATTAGGTGGTCACTTTCTGAGTTCAAATAATGACTTTCTATCTGTGTGATGATGGGAAACAGACACCTGTTTGAGCCTCAGGTACTCTTTTAAGAAAAGGGATAAGAAACTGATGTTTGGAGTCTGGGTCACCTGTGGTGGGAATAATTGTAGGTTTTGTGAAGAGGTCCTTGCAAGGTCAGTGGTCTGGAAAGATCATTTGGGATGGTCAGATATTTGCCTCTCACAGTGTGGCTTACAGACCAGCAGAAAGTATTATTGCAGCATTTATTAGAAGTATAGAGTCAAAGGCCCCTTCCCAGACCTGGTGAATATAAATGCATTTTACCAAGATCCCCAAGTGATTTGTTTCTGTATTAAGGTTTGAAAAATACTAGAGTGGGAGATTAAGGACAATTTGGAGGCTGCTAAAGTAACTCAGGGAATAAAGTATTGGATTTGACTGGGAAATTGATGGGTGGAGGGAGAGAATAAACTCAGAAGGTCAGTTATCCAGGGAGTAGTCAGTCTCTGAATAATTGACTTAAAAGAAACCAAATTATTACCAAGATTGCCAGTTCATCAAATTATAATGGGAGGTATGCAGTTTTTAAATTCTGAGAATTTGTACTGGTCTCTGTGCAGGACACGTCTCCCTAGGTCCTGAGTCCTCTCAGGATGTCAGATACACAAGGTAGAAGGTTGTTTGGTGAGTAGAGGATCAAGAAATTGCAATTAACCTTTATCAAAAGTATATTCAAACTGCTGTCTCTGGATGTGTCGTCCTTTACTTGGTCTAGGCTCAGGGGACAAGGTGCATTGCTGCAGTGATGGGTGCACCGAAGGCCCTGACTTCACTACAACGCAATGTGTTGACAAAACGAACTTGCACTGTGTCTGTGAATGTATACAAATAAAAAATAAAAAGATCTAGGTGCAGCCTTGTGGAAGCTGAGCCCCTGACCTCTGAAGTGTGGGACCTGCTGTCGTACCCACATCCGCTGCGTTGGCAGCTGGACAGTGGCTCTGTGTGGCCGTCCTTCTCTGCCATCCTGACTCCTGGGACTGCGCTGCATCACCCTCCTTTCAGGTTCTTGATGCCCCGTGGGGGATCCCCTCATCCTGTCTGACTCGTGCTTCCAGAATGGGCTCCTCTCCCATAAACGGGCATGGACAGCTAATCCCACCCAGGGTGGGTAAATTCTTATGTGCTTTCTCCCTTCCCTTCCAGATCTTTTGTCTGCCTTGGGATCCATCATACCCAGGTATTTACTTTATCCACTGCTTCCTTTGTGCTCAGCATTATTTAGGTCCTCTTTTTATAATACTTCAAACTACAGCTTGGAAAGATCTTGGATAACTTGGTAGCTTAATATGATAGATTCATAATGTGTTACATTGGAATCAGGACTCTTTAGGGACAACTGTGGGAGCTTTGAGTTTTTCTTTCAAAAATATATTTGTGCAGCTCAGTGCCTATAGCTCAAGCGGCTAAGGGGCCAGCCACATACACCAGAGCTGGCGGGTTCGAATCCAGCCTGGGCCTGCCAAACAGCAATGACAACTATAACCAAAAAATAGCTGGGCATTGTGCGGGCGCCTGTAGTCCCAGTTACTTGGGAGGCTGATGCAAGAGAATCGCTGAAGACCAGGAGTTGGAGGTTGCTGTGAGTTGTGATACCATAGCACTCTACCCAGGGCTATAGCTTGAGGCTGTCTCAAAAAAAAAAAAAATGTATATATATATGTATTTGTGTTCAGAGGTGACACACAGGGAAGGGACAGATGGGCATGCAGAAGACAGGGACAGTTTCTGAACTGAGTAGTGTTCTGATGTATTGATTTTGGTGCAGATTCAGGTTGGTTGGGTGTCTTGAAAATACTGTGTCCGATACAAGGTTAAGTTCGCTCGCCTGCTGCCCTTTCTCAGCAGTAGCATCCTCTTTAACAAGTACAATCTCTTCAGTGACCCTTCCCTCCAGTATTCTTTGATGTTCCTACATAGTATAGATATGTAGACTTTTTGCGGGGGTCGGGTGGGGGTAAGCATGTATTTCATCTGCTTTGACCAGAAGGCAGCCTTTGTTCCATTGTCTGAATCAAAGTTAAAGCCATTTCATTTCTTAAGTTACTTGAGCTCTCAGGAAGCTTCTTGTAGATAAATATACCAGGGCGCTAGGGAGTAAGAATGGAGTTAAAAGTACCCCTGTGGACGGCATTCATCCATTTTCTAGGGCATAATCTAATAATCAGAAAAGCCGGCTTCGGTTTCCTGGGGACAGGAGCTCATTTTATGCATTTTGTTCTGTTTGCATTGGCGGTCTCTCCCCATATTATGGGTTTCCATACATTGGTCTTGCCTTTATCAGATTAATGATGGGTGATAGCAACTAGATTTGTGTGTGGATTTATTTGCTGCTGCTTAATGGATCGCAGCCTGTGTCTGACATGTTCGTACTGCTTAGTAATTCCTTCTTCTTTTTTTTTTAAACTGGTGAATTCTTGCTGGATAATTTGCTGCTGGTTTTGTTCTCTCTAGCCAGGGAGGCAGGAACTCAGGTACCCTAGCTATCATCCTCTTTGTTTGAGAGGAAGAGAGCTGGGGGACATAGGGAGCCGAGGGACACGCTGTGGGCCCTGGAGACAGGACTCAGGGCTGTCCCAGAACTGGCTGGGACTGCAGGCCTCCTGCCTCCTTGCTTTCCACGTGTGCTGGTGGCCCAGTGATGAGCGAATGTGTCATTGTACTTCCTGAAATGAAAGGGGGCTGGTGCCCTGGATGCACCTTGTCAGGCTGCAGCCAGATGCCCTTTAGTTCTCCTTTCTGCTAAGAGCAGTTGTGAGGCTGTCTCCTCCAGCTCTTTCAGGAATGGTCTACACAGGAAAAGAGTCCTGGCCCTGGGGGTGTGTGTGTGTGTGCACACACATGTTTTGGGACCCATGGGGCTTCTCCTGTCTCCTGGGAGTCTTAGAGACCTTTGTGGCTTTTGGCCATCTGATGATGGACACGTCCCCATTCCTGTCTTTTGCATTCACTTTCTTGCATCAGTCAGTGAGCATTTATTGTATCTTCTAGGCATGGGACACATCTCATTGTCCTTCACAATGTTATTAAGCGAAGATACAGATAAAAAGATGGTGAAATGTTTCATTAGTACCAATGGCTTAGTGAGTGCTTTGTCATGCTAATGGTATGGTCACCCTTTCATAAAAACAACAAAAACACCCTGGCCACTGTTTTTCCTGTATGATTTATCAATATTTGCAAATCCCTTATGTATAGCTACTGTTTTTTTGAATAGGCATATTAGTTGATATTTCCCAGGCTGTGCACAAGACTGGGATGGAGGTAGGGATGAGTCAGGCATCTTCTTTGAGAGGATGCTGAGTTCTTTTGAGTAGTGGACTCTGTAAACACCTCTTTTCAGAGCTTTGGCTTCTTGCCTCAGAAAACTCATAGGCAAGGAATTTAGCATATCATTTCAGGAAGCCCATAGACCCTGTGAGAAAGTTGATGGAGAGTTCTAGGACTCCTTGATAAGAATCACTTGTCTTGACAACATGGCAAGTTGTGTCAGAGCTAGTTCGGAATTAGTTTTTATCTGCTACATTTGGGGAGATAGAGATACTAATTTCTTGGCCTTTCAGATGTTTTCCTTTTCAAGAACAATCTAGAAACTGAAACACTTTACTGTCGTAATAAACAGAATAGGGGCTTTTGGGGTCTATGGATGGGAACTATTCCAGGAGCCCAGGGGGTGCAGCAGCGGGATCTCTGGAGAGAGGCCCCCAGACATTCCAGAGAGGTCTTTACCTTCCTCTAGTGGGGAGATGGGGTCTGGGAGCACAGTGTCTGACACGAGCGATGTAGACCTTGAGTAGTAGGGGAGGATTTCCTGCACAGGCATGAGGATGCAGGCAGTGAGCCCGTGTGGCTGTTTCCCCAAGAACTATATGGGATGCCCCTGCTTTCAGCTTCTGTTTAGATAAAGCTGAAATCTATATTGGGTTTACTTCGCATTCTACAAAAGCCAAAACCAAAACAAAACAAAAAAACAAATGGCAAAATGTAAGCAAAATGTACTGCTGTTGTTCATTTTTTATTTAAAAGTTGCCAACATGAAGTGTGTTCAGTCAGTTTAAGTATTAGGAACCTGCTTGCATAGCTTTTTATTATTCCTACTGTGGCTCATCAAGTAGGGCGCCGGCCCCATATACCGCAGGTGATGGGTTCAAACCTGGCCTTGGCTGAACTGCAAAACAAAAAAAATAGCCGGGCATTGAGGTGGGCACCTGTAGTCCCAGCTACTTGGGAGGCTGAGGCAAGAGAATCACCTAAGCCCAGGAGTTGGAGGTTGCTGTGAGCTGTGTGATGCCACGGCACTCTACTGAGGGCGATAAAGTGAAACTCTGTCTCTACCAAAAAAAAAAAAAAAAAAAAAAATTACTATAATAATCTCTGTAATTCTTTACATAGTTCTCACTTTCTCTTGGATCTCAGAGCACTTACCAGCCAGGGCTAAGGAATCTCTCTCTCTGTGAGGTATTGAAAAGTATCAAAAGCTTTTCGTCAGATAAGGAGGGGATTTATAGAGAAACCTGAAATTACCTAGAATTGTCCTCTGAAGACTGGAAGAGTGAAATATATTAGGAATCCTTGGCTTGCAAAGGAAATGGATGGCCTGGAGAAGGTAGCAGGGATGGTAACAGTTGGTATATGGCCAAAATGACAAATAGGAACCTACCCTGTGAGTAATAGGATGTCTTTGGCGCTGTTGGTGGGATTGTAAACTGGTACAACCTCTTAAGAACAAAATTTGATTTTATATACATATTTATATATGTATGTGTATGATGTATACATATGTGTGTGTATATATATATATATTAAGATACTTCAACATTTTATATCCTTTAACCAAACAGTTCTTTTATTTGTCAGTCTAAAAAATATACTAAATGTGGCAAAATATTCTGTGCATTATATATTTATATTGATCATAGTTTTATTTATAACAATGAAAAATAGAAAACCTAAATGCAATTGAGGAATTGTTCTGCAAGTGATAGTTCATTCAGATGATGGATGTTAAGTAGAGTCATTAAGCTTGTTTAGAAATAGGGAAACAAGGAAAGAATTGGGAATCTAGTACAGGATATGGGAGGGAATCCTTATAGACTTTTCCCTCATTCCTTTAAAGACGGACTCCTCTGCATGTTCCCTGAGAATCGTTCCTTTATCTGCCCCACTCCCACCTGGATTCCTCAACCATCTGTTCCTGCCTGAACACTCGAAAAGTGTCAATGCCTCTGCTCCCTAATCCTGGTAGTCATCTCTTTTGGATACAGGTTCAAAAAAGACCCTCTGCACCATAACTTCCCATTCATTGGACCTTCTGGAGAGCAGAATTCCTCCCTAAGGAACTCAGCCACATGATCAAGCCTTGTCAAGGGGTGCAGGGAGATGCCTTTCTGCTAAAGAGCACAGCCCATTAAGATTTGTTTATTTATTTATTTTCATCTGAAAAACTGCATTCAGGTGAGGTAGACTGATCACTTCAGACTTGGAGAGAATATTTAGTTCAACCTCCTCATTTTGCAGATAAGGAAACCGAGGCCAAGTGCTGTGCCCACATCTCACAGCTGGTCCCCAGTTATAGAGGAAGGTGGTGGAGGACGCTGGCTTTGCCCTTTATAGTGGTGTGACTTTGGGGGGCTCATCTCCCCAGAGTTTTGGTAGGTGCATTTGTAAACCGAGGACATTGTGTAAAGTGCTCAGCAGCGTGTCTGCCATATGCTAAGTGCTCGGTAAATGTTAACTATTATAAATGATAAAAAATAACAGTGAAAGTTAGCCATCATTACTTTTTATGGTTTTTACTTTAGGACTATTCCTTCTGTAATTATTTGAACAGTTTCAGGAAGTACAGCTCTCACCACTTTGGGGATGTGGGATAATTGGTTAGACAGTGTCCCTACAAGGAGGACAAAAGCAATGATGGAACATTTGCAGTTAGGGTAGAATAACACACTTCTGAATTCTGTAGTTAGGGTTTTTTGCAACAAGCACATTATAGTGCAGGTGAGCCTCTTTTGACAGCCTAGTATTTAAAAGCTGATATTTATCAATGAATAATTTAGGGTCATTACTGCAATGGCAAATGACCTCCTCATTTTATAAGATAATTTCAAGGAGTATTTAAGTTGAGAAACTCCCATTGATTATTTTAACATTATTCACTGATAATTTTTGTTGATACAGTAATTAATAAAATGAAAATTGGATAAAGCAAGACATATGTCATCTATCGTTGAGGGAAATTTATCTTCTAGTGATATAAATATATAGAAATAATGCTTTTAGATATTAATGTTGAAAAATCCCAGTGTAGTAAACTATCTGGTATGGGGTTATAATAAAATAAGAATTATTTATTTTTTTATTCCATATAGGTTGTTAATAAATCTTGAATTATGGGGAAGAATAGAGAATCCTCCAGATGAGGTCACATCGTTCTATGCATGTAGTACAGCAGTTCTCAACCTGTGGGTCGGGACCCACAGGAACTGTGTTACAGGGCTGCGGCGTTAGGAAGGTTGAGAACCACTGATGTGGTAGGTCTTTGGGAGACAAATTAAACTTTGTGTTACTGAAAATTATACACAAAAGTAGAATAATATAATGAATCCCAAATCTCCAGTTACAACTGACATTATAGCATTTTATTTCTTTTTTTGAGACAGAGTCTCAAGCTGTCTCCCTCGGTAGAGTGCCATGGTGGCGTCACAGCTCACAGCAACCTCCAACTCTTGGGCTTAAGTGATTCTCTTGCCTCAACCTCCCAAAGTAGCTGGGACTATAGGTACCTGCCCCAATGCCTGGCTATTTTTTTTTTTTGTTTTTTTTGGTTGTAGTTGTCATTGTTGCCCAGCAGAACCCAACAACCTAGGTGTATGTGGCTGGTGCCCTTGCTGACTGAGCTCTGGGCGTCACCCACGTTATAGCATTTTTAACTTCTTTAATTTTATATTTGTATATTTTTCTTTTTATTGAAAATCTTGGTTTCTAGCAATATTAATATAATTAGTTATTTTTTTATCTATATAGAAATAGTTTCAAAAATAATACCAATATTGCTACTAATAATACTGAAAAAAGTTTAATTCATTGTACTTCTGTTTGTCCTTAGACTCTATCCATATGGTATTTATTGTTGAAATACTGTATTCTGAAGACCTTTGAAATATTAATTTTCCTCCATATACTTATGTCACCAATTTGAGATATTAGTGGATTCATTTGTTTTCAATCTTTAGTGGCTTTTCAAAAACATTTATTATGTTTTGATTATCTAGAACATATGATTTCAAATTCAAAGCTGTTAACTTGGTATATTCATAGTTGTCTACCCTGTGTCCTCCTCAGGTGTTTACTTTTTTCTTAGTTTTGGGGTAATCTTTTCAGTATTTCTCTTTTGCAAGTGTAACTACGTATATATTTCAGTCTACTTCCTAAACCTCTATATATAGTGGAACATACTATATTTACCATTCTGCATATTTGGTTTTTCTTTTTTCTTATTTTTGAATTCTTTTCAACATAGAGAGAAGTTGCAAAAGTAGAATAAAGGGCTCCAGTTCACCCTCTGCCTGGGTTTCCCTCTCTCCCTCCCTCTTATCCATCCATCCATCTACACACAAGGTTTTTTCTTTTTTTTTAAACGAACCATTTGAGACTGAGTTGCAGGCATGATGTGTCTTTACCCCTAGGTACTTCAGTGTGGATTTCCTAAGAACGAGAATATTTTCTTATGAGTCATGGTACAGTTGTCAGATCAGGAAATTACTGTTGATACACCAGCATTATCATATCTACAGATTATATTCACATTTAATCACTACTGTCTTTTGTAGTAGAACAAAAATAATTTTTGTTCTGTTCTAGGATCCAGTCCAGTCTTATATAGCACTTCTAGTTGCTATGTCTGCTTAGTTGTCTTTAATGTGGAATAGTTATTTAGTTTTTGTGTTACATGACCTTAGTTTTTGGCCAGTTATTTTGTACAATGCCCCCTATTTGGGGTTTAGCTGACATTGTCTCATGATTAGATTCAGGATTAGAATTAGGGACAGGGAAGCTGCAGAAATGATGTTGGACCCTTCCTCGTGTGTCCTATCAGGAGGCACAAGATTTGGTCGCTTTATTATTGGAGATGCCAACTTTCATAACTTAGTTAAGGCATGCCTTTTTTTCTCCCTGTTATTTTTGTTCACTTCACAATATGAAGTTGAACAATGAAGTGTGCAAACTCATCCTAGAAAAAGTGCAACATACCTCGTTGCTGAGTATCACTATGGTCACCGTTAAGGCGCTCCCCTTGGGAAGCTCTGCACCGATGCCACTGCCTAGTCCCCTCTTTTTTCTTTTCTTTTTTTTTTTTTTGAGATAGAGTCTCACTTTGTCACCCTTAGTAGAGTACCGTGGTGTCACAGCTCACAGTAACCTCCAACTCGTGGGCTCAAGTGCTTCTCTTGCCTCAGCCTCCCGAGTAGCTGGACCTACAGACACCTGCCAGAATGCCTGGCTATTTTTAGAGATGAAGTCTCGCTTTGGCTCCGATTGGTCTCGAACTCATGAGCTCAGGGGATCCACCCACCTTGGGTGCTAGGATTACAGGCGTGAACCACTGTGCCCGGCCTCTAGTCCTCTCTTGATGACAATTTTGGAACTCTTTTTCTGGAATGGCCATCGGAGCTGTTGTTATATGAGATCTGATAATTAAGTTCATCCTAGAAAAAGCGCTACATACATCATTGCTGAATATCACTGTGGTTATCTTTGAAGTATTCCCTTTGGCTGTCTGGTGATCCAACACTATTTATTTATTTATTTTTTAATTAAATTTTGTTTTTTTTTTTTTTTTTGAGACAGAGCCTCAAGCTGTCACCCTAGATAGGGTGCTGTGGCATCTCAGCTCACAGCAACCTCCAATTCCAGGGCTCAAGCGAGTCTCCTGCCTCCGCCTCCCAAGTAGCTGGGACTACAGGCGCCCGCCACAACGCCTGGCCAGTTTTTGGTTGCAGCCGTCATTGTTGTTTGGTGGGCCCGGGCTGGATTCGAACCCGCCAACTCAGGTGTACGTGGCTGACGCCTTAGCCCGTTGAGCCATAGGCGCCAAGCCCAACACTGTTTATTAATAAGTTAATTTTTTTCTCCACTGAATGGAAACACTATCTCTATTATACCCTACATTTCTACATGCACTTTGGTTTTTTCGTACTTTTATTAGGTTGCATTGTCTGTCTTTGGGGCCATACTCATTTGGTTGAATTGTTATTTCTATTCACTCAACAATTTTTATTCTCCTGTGGTTTAATTCTAATCATGAAGTATTCATTCCTTGTACATATTTACAAAAAGTTCATCATGCCAGAATGAAATATTTAATGACATATTAAATATTGATAATTGTCTTCATCATTATTGAACACCCTTTAATGAAAACTCAAAAAATATTTGTATCTCAAAGCCAAGTTTATTTGCATACATTTTTTATTTAAATGGGGTAGATTTTTCTATTTTTTCATTATCTTTTATCTTTTCTATTCTCTACTTATTTACAACATAGATATTTAAGAATCTGATGTTTTCAAAGCAATTTGTTGGCATATAGTAGCATAAGAATTATACAAATGGGAAAAAAATCTGTTCCATGTCTAACTCCTGCTTCCTTTTATTATCTGAAGAAATCACTTTGAACTGAGCACTTTCTGAACCACCAGGGATCAGGTGCTGCCTGTGAGCAAAGCCTGGGACTTCCCTGTCAGCTGCTTAGTTTGGGGGCTGTTGAGTCACTTCGGGGTGAGCTCTGATGAGGCCCTGGATAATTTTTCCTAGTCTTAGGAGATTTTCCTTAGGCCCTGATACCCTCTCTGGCTTGCTTTTGCCCTTTACTCTGCACATAGGGATTCACAAAGATTTGAAGGAATACATTGTTATATGCTAAATATACCAATTTTTGTGAATGTTCTTGTCATCTTATGTTAAGGTGTTTTGAGTCCCCAGCTAAGCTTTTCTCTCCTTGTATTGTCTGTGTTTTCTGCATATTCATACTTTAAGACTCAGTTTAAGCCCTAATCTGACCATTCTGTCTCTGCAATCTATTCTCCTTAGAATTTTCTGTCCTCTAATTTGGCTTGGGTCACGCATGCCTCTGTTATTGTATAACTGTTTTCTCTAGGTGACCTCTCCTAATTGAATAAGTAGGGCTGGTCTCTTTGCCATCCAATTATTTTTAAAATCCCCAATTATTTCCCACCAGCCCCCAGTGCATACTCTCTACTCTGCACAGACTAGTTCTGTCACTTTCACAAATATGCAGTGTTTTCCTACCACTTTGTCTATGTTTTCCTGCCTGAATATCCTCTTTTGCTTCTTTGTATCTATTTATCCTAATAGGCTTAGCTCAAATGCTGCATCCTCTGAAGCTGTCCCGATCTCTGCTTCATTAGCACGTTATATAGTTCCTTAGAATTCTTAATCGTTGTGAGGATATGAACTCATTGAGGTTGGTGATTTTATTTTATTAAACTGTCCTATCTCTTGGTAAGGTTGTTGTTAGGTCCACGGCAGATCTTTATAATGTGTTGAAAAAAATGAATGAACCCAAATCTTTCCCGGCAACTAGGACACTGCTGAGTCTTGCTCCAGCCGTCAAGGACTCTGTTTCCTCTTTTTGACCAAGGCAGTGAGGACACTGCCTTGAACATTTGCTGGGTGAAGGGATTGCTGATTGTCAGAATCACCTAAGGAATTTAAAACACTACCCATTCTCAGGCCTTCCTCTAATAGTCTGGATTTGGCATCTATAAATTTAGTCCCCCTCCAACCTTTTAAAAATAAAAGAAAACTGAGACTTTGGGAAAGAGATTTAGAAGAAAGACTTAGTTGTGAGTGAAGCAGAAATGCTTGCCTGTTTTCTTATTATTTTCTGCAAGAAGAGTTTCCCCTTCGAACTTCCATGGTAGGGATCAGTGAGTATGATGGAAAGTGTTTCCTGTCAGTACTCATGTGCATTTTGTATTTGAACATCTGAATGCCTCCTTGTGTCCTGTGCTGGGTGGGATTGTAAGGGGTCTTTAGGCTTGAGGGCTTTCAATGCAGTGGGAAGCAAACATATGAGCAAATAACTTCATTAAGTTGCACCTGATTCTGTGACAAGTGGTAAAGCACAACAGGGCAGAAAGGAGAGCATAGTAGAGATTTTGGGGTCTTTATTAGTTGTTGAACGAGGTGGGCCAGAAACAGTTAAGCCTGTGATTTCCCATGGAAAGAGCCTTCTTGTTTAGATCGGTAAACAGGCTGATCCAAAGTGCAATGTCCTTGCAGGGACATTTCCCTGGGAGGTTGGAAAGTATTCACAGGTGATTTGATTTAGTTGCTTTCTAAGCTCAGCAGAAATAGCCCTTTTAATGGACCTTCTGGACCATTCTTTGGGCTCCAGTGTTATCTGGTGACATTTTTTATGATGTGATTAAGGTAAAGAATGTGGGGGAAAAAAGCCCCAGATAGGGAGTCAGCGTATCTGGCTTTTAATTCTTGTACTGCTGTGAAACTTTGGGCAAGTGTCAATATTTCTCTAATCCTTAGGCTTCTCATCCACGAAATGGAGCAATGTTGTTTGCTTGTATTGTGGGATTGTTAATGGGATCAAATGAGAGAATGTGTGAAATACTTTGAAACTATAAACTACGTGACAAAGGGTCCTTTAAATGACTATCAAGAGATCTAATGTGGTGGTAATGGCACATGTGTGTGTCCCAGACATGTGATGCTTAGGTCTGCACAGGAAGGTGGGCCGCACATTCGGATCATGCTGGAGAATTGCGGGAAGCTTCAAAGTACAGTTTCTGGGAGGGTGAAGGTCATGGGACACCTGACTCTGCCAAGTACTGGGTGTACTGCACCAAATATAATGCTCCCTCTAACAAAAAGTGATGGCATCCTTGGCCTCTTTTGGAAGGTAAAGCATGTTGGAAGAAGTGCAAGTTAAATTTGCTTCCTCGGGCAAGGGAGTCCGTGGGAAGCTCATGATGAAAGACTTACATCTGGGGAGTTTGGGATAGAGATGGATGCCTGCAAATGTCAAATCATTTTCTATCCCCTTTGATCAGATCACAGGAGAAATGGTCTTGGTAGAGAGATAAAGTCAAGAGCTTCAGAGATAGTGAAAAATAGGAAAATTGCCATTGGTCAGAATTATCTGACGGGTGAGATCCTGGGAATGGAGTGATTATTATTTAATAATAGTACTTAATCTCCCCTCATTAAGGCAATATGGAAAGTCATGGTAAACTTGTTCTGAAACTCAGTCATTGGTATAAAATACTCTTATGATGACATCGTAGGAATCTCCAGCAGAGCTTCCCAGCCTGCATCCTCTCCACATTGATTCCGTCAGCCCTGGGAGGCCGTGAGTAGCCTCTCCTGGCCTCCAGAATCCTTCAGTTAGCCCAGGCAGCAATGCTCTGCTGCAGTGATGGGCAAAGATCAGCTTCTGCAACCCGAGTTCTCTTCTTTTTGAGATTCCTCACTTTACGGGAATGTGCCCTTGGCTGCTTTGTTTGCTCTGGCTGTTCCATCTGAGCTGAACACTTTTTTTGTCTTTTCCTCTGTGATCTCTTTTCACTTGACAGCTAATTGGAACTTTTGTGTCTACAGGTTCATTGTGATAGTAATAGATGGGCTATTGTGAGATTCTGTGTAGGCCACAATATTGGAGTTCATTTTTGGGCAGCCATTTACCCAAAATACTTTCCAGGTGGTATGCTTATAGGAGTCCACTTAATTTGTCTATATTCTTAGTGTTTCATCTCAGAAATTTTGAATTAAGGGTAGTGCCTGTGACTCAAAGGAGTAGGGTGCTGGCCCCATATACTGGAGGTGGCGGGTTCAAACCCAGCCCCAGCCAAAAACTGCAAAAAAAGAAATTTTGAATTAAGCTGTACTAAGGTAAGCCTTTGGGCTTACCTTTGGGGTTATGCTTTCCTAATTTGCTCCAGAATACCTTTGGGTCTTACCAAACATTTTGTCATATTTTGGCCCATAATCATCTATTATCTATATTATCCATCTGTTCTTGCTTAGACCCAGTTCTGGTAGGTTTCATACCCTTCTTGGTTACCATTGTGTCTGAACCCAGAAACCACTCTCTAAAAGTCTATAAATAGTGTTGTACCATCTTGCTGTCTTTTTGTCCTCACAGTATGATATTTTATATTAACTGGATTTTAGAACCCTCCTTTTTATAGTCTAGCAACGGCATAAATTGTTGGTGTTTATTATTCTTTTCATTTCACATGATAGATTATTCTGTTCAATTTTAGCTTTTGGATGACGCATACATTGTTAGCATTTTGCTGTGGCATTGGGTGGTCTTTAGCATTTTATTGGACTATTTTGTAAAACATCAGCAAAGAAATATGTTGGAACTGGTATTTATTGCCTTAATCTTATTGTCTGCATTGAGAAGTTGCTAACTAAATGTTTTCTTCAGCTTTTTCTTAATTGCAGTGTGGTTAATTCCTCTCAACTGCAGGAAGCCAAGGTATTTATAGATTGCTGTTATTATTTTTGTGGTCGGCAGAAGTAATCGGCATTCACCCAGGGCCAGGAATATGCTTGGTGTGAAGTAGGACATACAATTAGATCCAGTTCCTGCCCCGTGAACTTGATGTGAGATGAGTTAAGCAGGGAGGAGGGAAGGAAGATGTTTTCACAAAATTATATCTCTTCTAAAATAGAAGGAAAATGAATTTCAGTTCAAAAGGACACCTTAGGAATTCAATTAAATTGGATAGAACACAGGTGACACTATCATCAGGACAGCATTCATGCTAAATTATACAAATCTGAGGAGTTAGTCATAGCAAACCCAGGTATGATGGAGAACTTACCTCAAAGCAAAACTGTAGTGGTGCTGTAAGTGGGGGAAAAAGTTGAGATGCATTTTGTGGAAGGTTAAGGGAAGGTTAAAGGTATCCTGAAAATTATCCTGACTTCGTCTCCTTCTCTCATGGCCACATCTGATCAATTTCTAAGACCTGTCCCTGTTAGTTCCCAGGTATCTCCTCATACTGTTCCTAATTTTTTTGCTCCTATCTCATCTTGCGCCCGCCAATCCATCATCCATGAAGCAGCCTTATAAGTCTGATGATCAAGGTTTATTGCTCAAAATCCTTACGTGGCTGCTGGTGCCTTCGAGTAGCCATACTAGGCCCTCCTGCCCCGACCCTGCCTGCCTGTTCGGCCTCATCTCACCTGGTAGGGGACTGGTAGCGTCTGAACACACACCCACAGGCCATGCTGAATTAACTCTTAGTCTCTCTGCATGCTCCAGCTCTTGCCTAGAATGGGTCCTTTCCTCTTTTTCCATCTGACCAACTGTTCATCCTTCAAATTCAAAAATCGTCCCCTTTGTGAATACTTCTGACCTGCACTTGAGTGAATTAGGTGTTTCTGTCCTTCGGTGCTTCAACTGGACTTTGGTAGATAGAAGCTCCTTACAACAGTCACTTTAGTGCATTGTCACTGTTGAGTCACATGTCTTTTTTTTTTTTTTTTTTTTTTTGTAGAGACAGAGTCTCACTTTATCGCCCTCTATAGAGTGCCGTGGCGTCACACAGCTCACAGCAACCTCCAACTCCTGGGCTTAGGCGATTCTCTTGCCTCAGCCTATCGAGTAGTGGGGACTACAGGTGCCCGCCACAACGCCCGACTATTTTTGTGTTGCAGTTTGGCCAGGGCTGGGTTTGAACCCGCTACCCTTCGTATATGGGGCCGGTGCCCTACCCACTGAGCCACAGGCACCGCCCGGGTCACATGTCTTTTATGTGTATGGTTAGTGCTTATGCAGGTGTCACGTCATGGTCATGATTGCTGACTGATGAGGGACTGGCTGGGTCGCAGCAGGCTGTAGGCTTCTCAAGGACGTTGTGTGTACTGAGTATCTGCACCGGCTTTTGAATTTCATGTACTGTAGGGGGGAAAGACAGGCCCTTGGAATCATGGGAGGATGAATTTATTTCTCATTCTGGAAGGTTTCCAGTACTAGAGGACAGGAACAGTTGGTACAAATGTCCTGGATTTGTGGATATGATCTTGATGGGGAGGACACCTGTTCTGTCCGCAGATTTGGCATTTATTTTTGACTCTGAGAAACGGAAACCTTCTGCATCTCTCAAGGGGGTGGCCAGATCTGTACAGGGAAGTCGCAGACCCAGGTTCACTTTGTAACGCAATTATTCTCACCACCTGGGAATCTGTCTTAAAGTGAGAGGGTGGCCTGGACAGTCCTGACCTCTGGAAATTCAGCGAGGGTAACTGAATTTCAAGACTGACAATGGTAAACAGGTAGACATGCTTTTGACAGCATCAAAGACTTCTTCCTAAATTTCACTTGAATTTCATTTCATTTGAATTGTCCATGTTACTTAAATTTGTTCAAGAATGAAATATAAATGTGATTCTTCTGTAGGGGGGACTTTAAACTTTTTTATTTATTCAAAAGCTGGCTTGGAGGAGCAGACAGAAGTACCTCCTGGTGTTTCTGGGATGAGTACTGTCCTTCCAGTTTTGCCCTGGTGTTTTAGGAAGAGGTAGATTATGTCAGACCAAGCAGAGTGCAGCAGCTCTGAGTCTGCTCCTGAGGAACTGGTGATTCATAAGAAAAGCGCCTTATACTTGGTCATGAAGATTCTGCTCAACTTGGTACTTGATCTCTGAATTTCCTTTCTACCTTTGATCCTCTTGGGCCTTGGTGTTAGTGGTGCAGGTGGGAGCTGAGAGTTGGAGTCCCTCTTCCTTGTCTTTTTTGACTTTGTTGTTGGTAGACACCCCGCCCCAGGTTAGGAGGCAGAGCGACATTTGTGCTCGTGCACAAGTCTCCTGCAGCAGCTCCACTTGCCGACATTTTCTGTCCGTCCATCTCCTCTTGGTCAATTTCAGCCTGTCAGCCACACTGATAAGCTCATTCACATTCTAGGCTGCTCCTGCCACCGCCAGAGCTGTTTGTCTGTCCCTTTGCATTTCTGCAGTGCTATTGATTTGCAATTTGCTTGCAGCTTAACTGGATTTGGGTTGGCGTGTGCCTCTGGAAGCGTTTCTATCTATTGATCTGTGCTAAGGGAACCCACCCATCACCGCAGTTGCTAGGACTGCTGTCCAGGGTCAGCAGAATGTGTGACTGCTGACCGGGTTTTACTTTGCAGCCGAGGTAGTCCAGGGTCCCAGGGGCTCTTAGAGGTAAACTTTAGAGCTCTGTAAAAGTCTCCATATGAAGACCTCTTTCTGTCCTTTCTCTGCTTGATTTCTAAGCCCATTCTTACTTAATCACCTGCCCGTCACGCCTTCTCCCCATATGTGCGTGTCTACACGTGCTTGTGTGTACACACAAAATCGGGTCTTGCTGTGTTGTTATGTACCTAGACTGGGAATTTCTCTTATGGTTGCTAGTATTTATCTCCTCCTTTCATGCCCATTTAAGAATCCACAGACAGAACACCTTCTTTAATTGAAAGAAGGGTCTGCACGTGACTGGCCTAGAGTATGGAGAGCTACGAGCGCTAGAACATGCAGGTGTGTTAGAGGGCGCTGGTGTGGCCGGTTCCTCACATTAAACGTGATCCCAGGGTACAGCATGCATTTGCAGCTCCTTTTTTGTTTGTTTTAAATGTATAAGGTATTGATTTGTTAAGTAATTCAAGTTGGTATAGCAAATAGACCTCGTGTATCAGTAGCCAGTTACTTTAACACTTAGCAGCTTAAGACAGCCGAATCATTTCGTATCTCATAGTTTCTGTGGTCAGATTTTTAGGAGTCACGTAGCTGGTGGTTCTTGCTCAAGGTCTCTCAGGACACTGCAGTTAGTCTGCAGCAGGGTGGTGGCAAAGGGGGATGTGGTTTTCTAAATGTGGGCTGAGTGGCCGGAGAGGATAAGACTGTGTAGAGATGGGTGGGAGGGGTTGCAAATCTTGGAATTTGTATAAAAATACACACGTTGATATTAATTTGTGGTTATTAAAAATTGCTAGACCCTGCAGTAGCATTTTATTTTGTTCATCTGGCTCCCAGGTCCATCCTGGGCGGCTGGTGGAGGGAGAAGCTGGTGTGGCTGGGTGCCAGCTTTCAGAGGGCATCCCTGTGACCTTGGCAGTGGGGCCAGAAGCCTGGGTTCCTGTCTGCCTGGGGGGCATCGCCAGGGTCTGCTCTTACTCTCTCGGCACTAGTTTCTTCCCTCCTTTTCCATGATTTCACCCAAGACCTGAGGCTTAGGAGAGGTTGTGTGCTTAGCTGGCAAGGTTGCTGGCAGCACTGACCGCAGCCTGGTAGGTCAGGAGTGTTTTGTCACCTTGCTGGTGACACCATCCTGAGGGGAGGGAGGAGACACCACACCCAGGGAAACAACCAGGGCACGGGTTTGCCCAGGGTGGGGATTCCTGACATGTGGGACTTTCAGTGCTAAAACCAGGACAGCACCAGGCAAACTGGAAAGGCCGGTCGACCTAACTGTGCCTGGAGAAGCTTCCTGGTTGGCCCCCATCCTTACCACCCTTGCACCTGAGTGACTTGAAGCTCACGGTTGGTAAGCATCAGACAGATGCTTGCTTGTGGATGAGGCCCTGCCTCAGGAGGAATTGCATTTCTCTCTGCCCTGGCGTCTGCCTGGCAAAGCCCAGATGTATTTTGGCCTCTTCTTGGAAGCTCCCAGAAAGCAGGCACGAGGTGGTTGAAAAGACCATAGGTTCTCCCCACCAACACGCTGTATAACTGTGTGGCATTGGAGGGAGGCTGTGGTCCCCAGGCCAGAGGCCAGTGCAGCCTTGGGGCTTGCTTCCTGATTGTCTCTGTGGGTGGAAGCACTACCCTGCCATCATCTAGTGACAAGCCCAGACTCAGTCTACCAGGGCTTTACGGAATTCCTGTGAGGGGGAGAGGGGAGCACTGAGATGTCCACGGGTCTCAGTGCTAGAGGATTACTGGGAGGTTGCTCAGCACTTGTGGGGTTCGCTGTGTTAAAAGGGACGCACAGGCTCGGAGCCTATGACTCAAGCGGCTAAGGCGCCAGCCACGTACACCTGAGCTGGCGGGTTCGAATCCAGCCTGGGCCCTCCAAAAAAAGAAAAAACCAAAGACGGCTGCAACCAAAAAAAAAAAAAAGAAATAGCTGAGCGTTGTGGTGGGTGCCTGTGGTCTCAGCTACTTGGGAAGCTGAGACAGGAGAATTGCTTGAGCCTAGGAGTTGGAGGTTGCTGTGAGCTGTGAGGCCACAGCATTCCACTCAGGGCGATAGCTTGAGGCTCTGTCTCAAAAAAAAAAAAAAAACAAAAAAAAAAAAAAAAAGAAAGGGACGCACAGATGGAGTATTGAAACGGCTTTGTGTGCAGAGAGGACATGGGGTGGGGAGAGAGGAGGCTACTGGCGGGGTGGGGTGACCGTGTGGGAACTACAGGGACATCTACCAGGGATGTCTGTTTAGCTCTGCAGTATGTAATGGGAATCTTTTCTACCTCCCCACAAAAATCTTTATGAAAATATCAATTTCTCCTTAAAAATATCTTTGGTCAGACAAATGTGAACCCTTGCTGTGGTTTGTTGACATCTCGGAATGAGAGGCGAGCAGTGTGATTTGAAGTTCAAGTCTTGGGCCAGGTTTGGCGCCATTTTACTGTTGTCCCTGAACCATTTTTCTGTGTCCCAGAGAACACCTTTGCCTGCCTGGAGCCCGTCCGCCCCCACTCAGGAGAATTTTCTTTTCCCTTACCCAGCTCCTCATTCAAATCCCCTGGATGATCATTCCAAATCCAGTTCTTTGATACAAGAGTGTACTCATTCCTTATTATATATATTTTTTCTTTACAATCTCTTCTTTTCTCCTTGTCTCTTTATCTTTGGCAAGTAGGAAGTACTCTCTAATTTTTAAATATAGGAATGGAGCTTCGATGTGATCCTCCGTGTTTTTCCTACACAGTCTCATTTAATTCCCGGGATAACCCTGCAGAGTTTCATTTCATAGACAAAGGAGCCAAGATGCAGGGAGGCCGACCAGGTGGCCCCAGATTACAGAGCAGCCACAAAGTGGTGGAGCTGCAATTGGAGCCACTAAACCTTTTCATTTGATTCTATCATACGTACTTTTATTTTTAGAGCATTAGCTTTGAAGCCAAGATACCTGGGTCACACCTGGTCATACCCGAGTTACTTTGATTCTGTAACTAACTGGGTGACCTTGAGCAAGACATTGGATCATTGAATGTCAGTGTCCTGCCTTGTTGGAGTGAAAAAAAAAAAAGGTGGGACTGAAAGACCTTGGAGCTGCTTTCCAGGGCTAATGTCCCTTTCTTCCATCTGTTTTTCCTTCTGGGAAAATCTGTCTAAACAGGCCTTGCGTGCCCCTCACCTCTGCCTGGGGTCCTGACCACCCTTGTGTACACTTTTTGGTTATCTTGGAGCTTTTCTTATCACCCTTGGGTGAGAGGAATTGTTGCTGTGTCTTGATTTCTTAGACTTCCTACTACTTCCTTTAGCTAACTCGGATTACCCTATCTGAAAAATCATTACAAAAGTATTTCTGTTTTGTGTTGTTGCTGCTGCTGTTAGTAAGAATGATTAATTCCTCGGCTATGAGGACTGTTGGGTGGGTCCCCATGGCAAGTTGGGTAATAAGATAACGTCTTTAGAGTGTGGGAGGTGTGGGACTGCCTGCAGGGGTAGGTAAAGGACTAGTTTGTTGGATGGGCCAGGGTTTGTGTTAGGTGCTCAGGATACAGAGGTGACAGGAATGATAATACCTCGGACCTACCAATACAGTCAGTCAGGGGAGACACGGTTAATCTAAGAGTCAGACAGACTTTAACTCACAACTCTGACAAGTGTGAACATACACAATGGGGAGAACTACTGTAGACGTGGAGCGGCGAGAGCTAAATGCTGCGTACTTTATATACATTATCTCATTTAATCTTTACAGTGGCTCTTTAAGGAAGATGGTATTCTATTTTTATAAAAGAAGAAACTGAAACTCAGATTTCAATCCAGAGCTGATTCCAAAGCCCAGGTGCTTCCTGTTACTCTTTACTACCTTCCTTAAAAGTCTTTAATTGCAGCCTCTGTGATTCTCCATGTAGTGCCATCACTTGCCAGGATAGATGGACGCTCTCATGTTGCAATATGAATTCTGGAGTTAAGAGACTTCTCCGGCCCCAGTTATCCATTCTGCTGACCCATTACTCAGTGCTGGAAACTGTGATGGCCCGTGAATGGTCTCTGATGACATCTGGTTTCTGCGAGATGCTATTAAAGTATGACTGTGTCATCAGGCTGGGCTGATTGATTGGGCCATTTGTCCTAACATGATTAGTTTGTTTCATTAGGTAGATTTTGTATGGAAAGGAGGGAGGTTGAAGACTTGGGACACAGGAGAAAGTTTTGGTAGGGAAAATAGGGGGAGGGAAGGAAGTTGTCCATGGGATCGGTACTGTGTGGGGAGGAGGGCTGGGTACAGGGTACCTGGAAATATAAGGAGTTGGGACCAAAAGTGAGAGGTGAAAAGTCAGCAGAGACAAACTTCGCCTGCTGGTCTCATTACCAGCTGGTGTATCTCAACATCATTTCTCCTTTCACAGATACAAAGTGCCATGTTACTGTTTCCTCCATTCTGTGTGAGGAAAAAGGAGCTAGTGTCTGTTGTCTATATTCTGTAGATTAAAAGTTCATACAGCATAGTGGCTGAGCCTACAGAGGATTGACAAATGTCTCCACTTAGAGTTCTTTTTTTTTTGTTTGTGCGATAGACTCTCACTCTGTCACCCTGGGTACAGTGCCATGGTATCATCTAGCTCACAGCCACCTCAAACTCTTGGACTCAAGCAATCCTCTTGCCTCAGCTTCCTAGTGGCTGGGACTACAGGTGCCCACCACAACACACAGCTAATTTTTTTGTTTTTAGTAGAGAAGAGGTCTCACTCTTGCCCAGGCTGGTCTCAAACTCCTGAGCTTAAGCAATCCACCTACCTCAGCTTCCCAGAGTGCTAGGTTTACAGGCATGAGGTACTGTGCCCAGCCCCAACTGAAGTCCTTGAAACTGTCCTGCTCTGGGCTTGGCTGGCTTCTGGGCGGAAGCTCATCTGGGGTCTCTCTCTGCAGCTGGACATCTTAGGCATCTCTTCTTCCTTTCTTATTTACTGTTTCTCCTCATTTTGTCTCTTTTTAAATTGTCCCCTAGCCTGCCAGAGGGTCCTCATGGTAACACCTGACAGAGCTGGTAACACCTGAGACGTGCTTTTGAGCAGAATGGTGAAGGCTTGTCTATAATGTCCTTGGAACTATAAAGATGAGAAGTGCTATAATGTGCTACAGAAGACAGGGCCCATGGGCACCAGGGTGGTGAGAATTATCTACATACTTCAGGGGATAAGAGACTCTGGATCTTTATAGAGATGAACTTGACCTTGCCTATGAGGGGGAGCTTTCCAACAGTGCTATTGTCTCAGACAGTGATCTCTTCAGTAGTGGCAGTATTTAAGCATCAGCTGTTTAACGACTTGGTGGGAATTATACAGAGATTAAAATTTCATGTGTATATATAGTGGGGAGGGTATGATGTGTGTGTCTCTTCCTCCCCTGAAATTCTTCCTTTAAAAAAATCTCACTGTGTCGTAACTTCCCCCCACCCCTCTTTCAGTCACAGACTTTGAATACTTGGAATTTAAAAGTTGGAAAATGGATTACATTATCTTTTTTCTTGATGTGTCTTTATAAATACATTCCTACCTAAAAGACTGGTGCTGTTTGTGTTTTGGTGATACCCCAGCTCACCCAGCTCACCCAGGCAGCCCCCGAAATGGCATGCTGATTAGACTGGATTGTTCTGGAAGCTTCAGTGTGATGCAGAAATAATCTCTTTTGTGAGCTTCCATCCCATTTTACTGCATTGAGGAGAGGAATATAAAATGACATTGCTCTATGCTTACAATGTAGGAAAAATTCATATTCTTTGGGAGAGGAAAATATATCTTCTAGAAGAGCTAAAATTCAGTATAGTCTAGCTCATCCCCCCCTACCGATTATTTATCAGGTGAACTCAAATATCTAGACGCCAGCAGCAATGCAGAGAGACGCAGGATGGATATTGAACAGCCAAGATGGATGCTGAGGCTATCACCTTGACCGAAAGGGGAGCCCTTCAGAAGCTCACTCAAAACCTAATTTGGTTGCAGACGTATTTTCTAGTTCACAGCCAGCCAGAGGGAGATGTTTCTTGTGTGTTTTTTTTATAGAAGCTTTATTGAGATATAATGTACCCTTTTAAATGTGTACAATTCAGTGGCTTTTACTATAGTCACATAATTGTGCAACCATCACCACTGTGCAATTTCAGAACATTTTCATCATCCCCAACAGAAAATCTGTACATTGACTGTCAGTCCCTGAACCCCTTGCAACCAGTAATCTACTTTCTGTTTCTACTGACTTGCCTGCTATTCTGGGCATTTCCATTAAAGGAATCATGTATGTATCCTTTTGGGAATAGTGTTTTAGCATAATGTTTCTGAGGTTCATCTATTTTGTAGCACATATTGGTACTTCATTCCTTTTTATTGTTGAATAATATTGCATTATATGGATATGCCGCATTTTCTTTACCTAATCATCAGTTAATGAATATTTGGGTTGTTTCCATTTTTTGGCTATTATGAATAATGCTACTATGAATATTTTTGTACAAGTTTTTGAGTGGCCATATGTCTTCATTTATCCTGGGAGTGGAATTGCTAGTTCACATGTTAACTCTATGTTTAACTTTTCAGGACCTGCCAAACTGTTTAAAAGTGGCTGTACTATTTCCTATAGTAGGGTATGAGGATTCTAATTTCTTCACATTCTTGCCAACACTTGTTGTTTTTTTATTTAACCATACTAGTGGGTGTGAGGTGATATCTCGTTGTGGTTTTGATTTGCATTTCCCAAATCACTGATGTTTGAACATCTTTTCATGATCTTATTGGCTATTTGTATATCTCCTTTGAAGAAATGTCTCCTCATATCCTTTGCCCATTTTCAATTTGAGTTCCTTGTCTTTTTATGATTGTGTTGTTAAGAGTTGTATTCTGGATATAGGTCTCTTATTAGATATGATTTGTAAATATTTTTTCCCATTCCTTCAGTTGTCTTTCTACCTTCTTGATGGAGCCCTTTGAAACACAAGTGTTTTTCATTTTGATGAAGTCCAATTTATCTATTTTTTTTCCTTTTGTCACTCCTGAGCTCAAGCAATCCTCTTGCTTCAGCTTCCTGAATAGCTGGGACTTCAGGAGCCCCCTACAACATCTGGCTAATTTTTCTACTTTTAGTAGAGATGGGGGTCTTGGTCTTGCTCAGGTTGGTCTTGAACTCCTGAACTGAAGGGATCCCAGTGGCCTGGCCTCCCAGAATGCTAGGATTACACAGGCATGAGCCACCCTGCCTGACTTCATTTCTAAGAAATGATTGCCTGTTCTAAGGTGCTATGTTTTCTTTTAAGAGTTTTATAGTTCTAACTTTTATACCATGTATTTAGGTTTGTGGTACATTTTGAGTTTAACTTCATTCTTCTGCATATTCAGTTGTCCTAGCACCATTTTTGGAAAGACCATTCTTTCCCCAGTGAATTGTCTTGGCACTCTTGTCAAAAGTCAATTGACCATGAATATAAGGATTTATTTCTGGCCTCTCAATTTTACCCTATTGATCTATGTATCCAACTCCTTGCCAATAACAGTCTGTCTTTCATTGTTGTTATGCAGTAATTTTTGAAATTGGGAAGTCTGAATCCTCTAACTTTCTTTTTTTTTTTTTTATTAAATCATAATTGTTTACATTAGTGCAGTCATGGGGCACAATGTGCTAACTTCATATACAATCTGAAATATTTTCATCAAACTGTTTAATATAGCCTTCATGGCCTTTTAATCACTATATGAAGACATTTGTATTCTGCATTTAGTAAGTTTCTCCTGTACCCTTCTAAGATGCACCGTAGGTGTGACCCCACCAATTACCCCTCCTCCACCACAACCCCCCTTCCCTCCCCTCCCTTGTCCCTTTCCCCATATTCTTGTGCTATAGTTGGGTTATAGCCTTCATATGAAACCTATAAATTAGCTTCATAGTAGGGCTGAGTACCTTGGATACTTTTCTTCCATTCTTGAGATACTTTGCTAAGAAGAATATGTTCCAGCTTCATCCATGTGAACATGAAAGAGGTAAAGTCTCCATCTTTCTTTAAGGCTGCATAGTATTCCATGGTATACATGTACCACAATTTGATAATCCAATTGTGGGTCGATGGGCACTTGGGCTTCTTCCACAACTTAGCAATTATGAATTGGGCTGCAATAAACATTCTGGTACATATATCTTTATTATGATGTGATTTTTGTTCTTCTGGATATATACCTAATAAAGGAATTATAGGTGAATCCTCTAACTTTCTGCTGGTTTTTCAAGATTGTTTTGACTATTTTAGGTCCCTAATATCTTCATATAAATTTTAGGATTAGCTTGTCAATTTCTTTAAGAAAGGCAGATGGGTGGCTAATAGGGATTGCACTGAATCTGTAGATCAATTTGGGCAGTATTACATTCTAACCATGTAAGTCTTCTAATCCATGAACATAGGATGTCTTTGCATTGATTTGTGACTTTTGAATTTCTTTCAATGATGTTTTAAAATTCTCAGTGTATAAGGCTTATGCTTCTTTTCTTAAATTTATTCCTATTTTTTTTTTTGGTACTGTGATAAATACAATATTTCCTTAATTTCAATTTTATTTTATTTTTTATTTTTCATTTTTTTTTGAGACAGAGCCTCAAGCTGTCACCCTGGGGAGAGTTCCATGGCATCACAGCTCCCAGCAACCTCCAATTCTCGGGCTCAAGCAAGTCTCCTGCCTCAGCCTCCCAAGTAGCTGGGACTACAGGCGCCCGCCGCAATGCCCAGCCATTTTTTGGTTGCAGCCATCGTTGTTGTTTGGCAGGCCCGGGCTGGATTCGAACCCGCCAGCTCAGGTGTATGTGGCTGGCGCCTTAGCCCATTGAGCCACAGGCGCTGAGCCCTTAATTTCAATTTTAAACTCATCCATTAGTTCTCTGTGTGTGTGTGGATTCCTTAGGATTTTCTATATACAAGATCATGTTATCTGTGAATAGAGATAGTTTCGCTGCTTCTTTTCCTATCTGTATACTTTTTATTTCCTTCTTGCCTAATTTCCCCAGCTAGGACCTCCAGTTCAGTGATGGATAGAAGTGACAAGAATGTGAATATCCTTGTCTTGTTTCTGATCTTAAGGGAAAAGCTGTCAATCTTTTTACCATTAAATATGATATGAGTTTTGTAGATGACCTTTATTAGTTTGGGGACATTCCTTTCTATTCCTAATTTGTAAAGTGTTTTTATCATGAAAGGGTGTTAGATTTTGTCAAATGATTTTTATTTTTTGCTATTCAAAAATAGCATATGGTCTTTGTCCTTTACGAATATGTATATTAATTGGTTTTTATATGTTGAACCAACCTTTTATTCTTGGGATAAATCCCACTTGGTCACTGTGCATAATTCTTTTTTTTTTTTTTTTTTTTTTTTCCCTAAATTTGTCTTTCTAGTATTTAAGGATTTGGGGACAGTTTTTGTTAAAGGTAGAAGCATAGTTAGCATATTGTTATCATTCTTTCTGCTAACAGTGTAGGAGGCATTAGAAAAGTCCTAAAAATCAGGGACTCAGAAGGTATAGTAGTGGACTGGAGACATTTCTTACTGGGTCATTGCTGATTTGTAGCTTATACATATATGTAAAATGGTTATTCTGAATCTTGAAGAAATACATTGAATTCTGGCTGAATTGTAGGGATGATGTGTCATATATTTTAGGGAGACTTCTAATCAAGAGAGTTTAAAATATAGAATCCTTGTATTTAAACGGAGAACATGCCAGTTGTCCGAAAGTTTTACTCCTTTGTGGGGTTCTTTTAGTAGCGGGGCTGGTGCATGATGAATGAATGACTGCAGACCACACATCTTCAACTCCAGGGAAGTTTTCCAAGTCACAGCCTGCTCTGTCAGGAGGGGAGTGTGGCAAGGGGCTCCCCTCAATCTGACCCCATCCTGTTAGGGGTGGGAGATGGAGTCATTCGTCAGTTGTCTGTGCATTCTGGTCACTGGTGACACTCTCTGCTTGTGCCATTCACTACCTTTCACTCCTCTCTGGGTCCTTTTTAGAGTCATTTCTCAAGTCCAGCCTTATGTTAATGCTGGCATTTTGGATCACTTTGCTTTGTGTATAGTCATTAGTTTATGAGAATTCAGTGGATGATTGTCATAAGAATACAAATTCTGTACCTTAGAGCTCACACTGGTCCAAAAAGCAAGAATACAACAATATAAAGATTATCTCCTTATGATTGTATAGTATTTCATCAACTGTAAGACTTTTGATCTGCATCATCTAATTTTAATTCTTAAGACAACCCTGATGTGTAAGAAGGATAGGTAATTGGTACATTTCATAGGTGAAACAGAGGCTTGGTGAGTTGAAATCCTCAGAATTTAGTAGATGTGGAATGTCAGTGCTGCCCAAAGTTGAACACCTTCAGTCTCTATGTGAAGAATAAGGGATCTCACTCTGGCATCATCCTGGGGCCTTCTCATCGCTCTTTCTTCAGCTCCTTGTTCCTCTCTCATAGTTGGATTGTATTTTTCCTCCTGTGTTACTGGTCCATTTTCATTGTTGTACACCTTCCATTTCATTCTCAAAGTCATTCACATGAACCAAGTATGGATCCCCGTCCATTCCCTGCAAATATCAGTGCTCTGTAATTTTTCACTGGTATATTTTGACCTCATGGCCATTTGGGTCTCTGTGTACAGGCATCCTCACCCAGCTCAACTTGAGTTCAATGCAGTGAAACAAACCAGACCTTAATGGACACGGGCTGGGGTTCATCCTGATGGTTTATTTCCTACTGCCATGTTAGTGTGGCAATGCAGGGTAGGGAGACCCGTACTGGTTCTGATTCTGCCACTCACAAGCTGTGTTTCCAGGCTTTTTTTTTTTTTTTAATTTTAGAATATTAAGGGGATACAAATATTTGTTGCATGGATACCTTTTCTAATGCCTAAGTCAGGTCTCTTCATGTGCCTGTCACCAGAATAGTGTTCTCTGTACCTGATCAGTAGGTTTTTATTGCTCCCTTCTTCTCTCTCCTCTCTTCTTGATTTCCTGTGACCTTTACATCTCCCTGGGCCTGTTGATTAGCTCTCAGTTTTCAGAGAGTACACATGGTGTTTGTTTATCCATTCCTGAGATGCTTCAATTAGGATAATGGTCTCCACTTCATCCAAGTTGCTGCAAAAGGCATTATTTGATTCCTTTTCAGGGCTGAGTGCTACTTCACAATGTATGTATGTATGTATGTGTATGTGTGTATATATATATATATATATATTTTTTTTTTTTTTTTCTTTATTCACTTATGAATTAGTGGGCACTTTGGTTGATGACTCAGTAACATTCAAATGCAGTTGTCTCTTTGGTTAAAACTGACTTCTTTTCCTTTGAGTAGATACCAGGTTGTGGGATTGCTGGATCAACTGGTAGGTCTACATTTATTTCTTTGTGGAAGCTCCATATTTTTCCATAGAGGTGGTACTAATTTAGAGTCTTACCTCATGTTTCTTTTCTTGAATCTCACTTTTTCCTCTTGTAAAAACAAGGGTGGGATCAGGTGATGTTTAAGGCCCCTTAAGCTGTGCCATTGGATCTGACTTTCCTATTGATTTCCTGGTGTTTATTCATCTCTCCAGTTGTGGCTTACTTGGTGTAGGCGATGACTTAACTACCATACAGCCTTTGTTGCTGTTTCTCTGTGCCTCTCACCTGGTCTTAGGCTTGCTCTCTTTTCCTGTTGTTTAAATTTTTTTCCTCAGGAGAAACCTGGTAGCCAGGTAGGCATCCCAGATAGGCAGGGTCCAGAGTGCTGCCTGCCCAGGGTGCAGCCTGGCCTCTGCCCCACGCCTGCCTCTGTGACATGAGCAGAGATTTTAATCGCCAAGCTGAGGCTTTTATTCAGGAGCTAATAGTTGAAAGGTCAGAACAGTTTCATCTTCTTGCTTTTTTCTCTCCTCTTTGCTGTATCCCTCAGATCCTCATAATAAAGAAAAATAATCAGGTCAACCCATCTAAGCTTCTGCTAATGGGGACCAAGAGAACTAAAAGAGACAGCCTTCCCCTGGGCACATTGGATGTTTCATCTTAACCCTCTGCCCCTTTTAGAGAATCCCATGGCATTAGCATAAAGACAAGTCACTGCAATTATTTTGCACCCAGCCCCTCAATGTTGAGGAGCAGGAAGGATTCTGCTGTGATCTCTGGCACATTCATCGGCCCTGCTGAGCTGCTGATCAATAGTGACACAGAGCATCAGATGGCCTTCAAATAGTGCTTCCTTTTTCAGATGGACTGGGAGAGAGAGGAAGAAATATAAGCGCTTCATTCCTTTTAGACTACAAATAAATACGTGGTGTGCAGCTGCATTTTAAGCATTTTGGAAGCTTTTCTGGAGTGTGTGTGAACAAGTAAGAGTGGGGGTGGAATCTGCATTGAGCCTCTGCCTCCGGTTGCATTTAAGAGTGAGGTTGCGGGTCAGTGCCCTCCTGGGCATCCTGTTCCCCATCCCAGGTTCCCCTCATCTGAGCACCTGGAGAGCTCTGAGCAAGACCTCAGAAGTGGGGAGCGGGATACCCCAGACAACTTTCCCCTTTTGCCTCCCCTCCTCCAGAGCACTTAGTGGAAGGTCACTGGCTGAGTGTGTGCCCTGAAATCTGGGGCCGAGCTGTGCAGTTAATACTGCTTTGTTCCTTGTTAAATGAGGCGAGAACTTTCACCCTGGTCACATTCACAATCCCCTCAGCAGGATGCTCAGCTGTGTCTGCAGGCAGCAAGGACTTTCCAAAGGGAAAGCTCCTTTGATTCCCCATTTCTGGAAAGTGTCAGGACAGAGGATAGGTGAAGAGACCAGCTCACTTGGGCACCTTACAGCTGGTGATTTCTAGATGTGAGCAAGTTATCAGATTCCCCCCTCCACTCAAAGCTTGTGTGTGTTTTAGAAAGAGGGTACAGTATGGCCAGGGGACCAGAGGACTGGCTTTGGGACCCCAAAGGGAGAGGATTGGGAAGAGTGCAGGCTCCTGGATTGGCAGCTAGGTAGTAGGGGACCTGGCCCCTTTTCCGCCATCTGCTGACTGCTTTGGGCCTCACTGCCCTCCTCTGTGGGAGGAGCGAGAGGGTTTCTCCGGAATCTCACGTGGTATAAGCTGTGGGTTGAGGCTGTCGAAGGTGCGAGCTGGGAACATAGCAGAGGCCAGGACCTTTACATTATGTTCCTTTCTGGAGCCCCGTGCTTTCCCTGTGGCCTTGCTGGCCCTGACCATTCAGTGGGTATTAACAGACCCATAACAGGGGATTCTTTTCCTTACAGACTGTTAACTTGGCTGGTCTTAAATCCCAAATCTGCCTCCCCTGAGCTGGGCAGCAACGGACATCTTTACTTTCCTTGTTCTTCCAGCTGTCCCTTCCTCTGGGGTCCTTAGAGTCTCCTGTGTACATGCACAGTTTGGGGGTGAGCCAAGAACCTGATTGGAGGTTGCACATGTTTTTTTGGGGGGCTGTCCCTATGTGACTCCCTTCTGTCTGGGATTTCTGTCCTCAGGTTTAAGCTCCTCTGGCTGTCTCAATCCCTGGTGTCCAACCCAGGCTGTCAGAGTAAGCTTCTCTGCCTGAGCTTCAGCCAACCCATCTGCACCTGTGGGGTTGTGCTATCAGGTAAACACCCCCACAAACCCAGGTCTCACCTAGTACAGTCCCCTCCTTTCAAGGGTCAGTTTCCTGCCAATTTCTGAGGTCTGACAATTAAGTTTGTGACCTTGCTGCCATATGTAGGCAGCACTGTACAAACAACTCGGTAAGGTTTCATAACCTTGCTGTAATAGTGTCTAATAGTTGTGTTTGTGACAATGTGTGGAAGTGTCTTGCTGAATGGTGTTCACTGTTGCATGTTTTTGTGTGCCATTATGAAAATGTTGGAACCCGAATTAGAGCAATGAACGAACATTTGTAAATTTCCTATTAAACTTGGCAAGAGTGGAAGGGAAATCAGTCCAAGTTTATGTGGATAATGCTGTGAAGAAAACAACATTGTACAAATGGACTAAATGTTTTTCTGAGGGGGGCGAAAAATGTCATTGATAAAGTGAGGGCAAGGTGGCCAGTAATGAGTAGAACTAATGAAAACGTTGCAAAAATTTATCGAATTATGTATCTGAATCATTGGCTGACTGTGAGAAGTGTAGCAGACCAAGTAAATATCAGTGGAGAAACAAGAAAATCTTAATTGAAAATCTTAGCTAACAACTTAAGGCTCTTGCATCACTACAGTGCACCAGATCACACAGTACTGTCTGTGAGAGAGTTTTTAGCCAATAAACAAATAATAGTATTGAAACATCCTCTCTACTCACCTGATTGGGCCCCTAATGATGTTTCTGTTTACCCAAAGGTGAAGGAAATATTGAAAGGAAGACATTTGGATGACATTCAGGGTATCAAAAGCAATACAATGTCACCTTTCATGGTCATTCTAGAAAGAGTTCCAAATTGCCTCTTTTTTTTTTTTTTTTTTTTTTTTTTTTTTAGGGCAAGCATAGAATGAGGTTTATTGAGGAAGAGAAAGGTAGGTTTACGGAGCACGAGCAAGATACAGGCTTACAGAGCAAGATGCATTCACCGTAGATAGTGAATGGGCCTCCGTTGTCAGGGCAAGTAGACAAAGAGGCCCCCGAATTGCTTTGAAGGATGGACTAGGTGCTGGTATCAGTACATAGCTTCCCAAGGGGAGTACTTCAAAGGTGACTAAAGTGATATTTGGCACTGAGGTATGTAACACTTTTTCTAGGATGTGTTCGAGAACTTAATTGTCAAACCTCATATACCTGTTTCTGGTCCTTCCATTTTCAGAGTTATTACTATTATTTTAATTAATAGACTTTTTTAAGAGCAGTTAAGTTTTAGGCTTATAAAAAACTGAGCGGCAGCTCGGCGCCTGTGGCTTAATGGGCTAAGGCGCCAGCCACATACACTTGACCTGGCGGGTTTTAATCCAACCCGGGCCCGCTAAACAACAATGACGACTGCAACCAAAAAATGGCCAGGCGTTGTGGCGGGCACCTGTAGTCGCAGCTACTTGGGAGGTGGAGGCAAGAGACTCGCTTGAGCCCAGGAACTGGAGGTTGCTGTGAGCTGTGATGCCACGGCACTCTATCCAGGGTGACAGCTTGAGGCTCTGTCTCAAAAAACAAAACAAAACAAAACAAAACCTGAGAGGCAAGGATAGAGTTCCCACATACTCTTATCCCCTGGCCCCAGTTCCCCTATTATTAGCTAGCATCTTGCATGAGTATGGTATATTTGTTACAATGGATGAACCAATATCCATACATTCTTATTAACTAATATGCATGGTTTTTATACACACACACACACACATATATTTTTGAGACAGAGTCTCCCTATGTCACCCTTGGTAGAGTGCTCTGGCATCACAGATCATAGCAACCTTCAACTCCTGGGCTTAAGCGATTCTCTTGCCTCATCTTCCCAAGTAGCTGGGACTAAAGGTGCCCACTACAACGCCCGGCTATTTTTTGGTCACAGTCGTCATTGTTGTTCTAGTTGGCCTCAGTTCGAACCTGCCAGCCTTGGTGTATGTGGCCGGTGCCCTACCCACTGAGCTACGGGTGCCGCCCAATGCATAGTTTATATTGAGTTTTAACTTTTTGTATTGTACATTGTATGCAAAAATTTTTTTGTATCTTGTTGAGAGTTTGTATTTGTTATTTGTGGGAGGCTTATTCTAATACTACCCATTCCAACTTTATCAGAAGCAGAGCCATCTGATGTGTTTATTTTGATTTATATGTATTTTTAACCTTGTCTCTGGAAACACCTGACAGCAACATTGTAAATAAAGGGAATTCCCAAAGGAAGGTGTTGGCCCCAAGTCTAGGAAGTCTATGGGTGGGATTATTTGGGTGTTCCAAGCTGTTCTGTCTCACTGCTTCCTCTGTCATGGTTCATGTGTTGGTGGCCCTACAGTTCAGTTTATCAGTGCCATCAGAAGTTAATCTCCAGAACATAGGGGAGAAGCAAGAAAATTAATACAGTGAGATATTAACCTAGGCTGTCTAGAAACTTATAAAAATATGTGAAGTCTTTCAGTTAACTTTATTTGCATTTGACTCCTGCTTTTCTGGAAGATGAAGCCACAATAAAACAGACACACATAATCTCCTATCTTGACTACCTATACGATTTACGATTTACATCTTCCTTACAGGTTTTTTTTTTTTTTTTTTAACTTTCTAGATGTTAATGAAAAAGAAGCAGGCCCTGGTATTTTTAACTCCTTTACCTCATTTCCCCTCTCAAGCTCTGGTTTGTGTTCTGAATAGAGGTCCTGTGTGATGTCGCACAGCAGGGATTCCTGGAAGGTGACACAGAAATGCTACAGAAGTCTTACAGAATGCCAGATGATTTAAAATCTACCACAGAGAGGTTTAAGGATAAAGTTCCCACATACTCTTATCCCCTGGCCCCAGGTCCCCTATTATTAGCCAGCATCTTGCATGAGTATGGTATATTTGTTACAATGGATGAGCCAATATCCATGCATTCTTATTAACTAACATGCATGTACCGCCATTGCTTAGTAAGCCAGGAATTGCATGAGCTACTGTAAGAGCATCTGACTTAGGTTTAATTTAAGTACCTGGATAAATAACAATTTATAGACTCACGGAACTGGACTGGTTGACTGGAGGAGGAAGCCGGCTAATTCACTCTGATCAAAGAACAGCTGGCAGAATCTAGGGCTCAGGCCTCTCCTCTTGCCTCTCCTCAAAGGGGAGATTCTCTCTTGGAAACCTTGAGTGCATATGTGTTCATTCTTAGAAGATTCTAATCAGGCTTGTGTGTTTGGAACATCTTCTGTGTGCCTGGACCTGCGGTAGGGCATGGTCAGCCGGTGATGGATACAGTGTGCTTTTGGCCATGTGCTGCTGCTGTAGGGAGAATTGTAGGGATTGGGGGCATCCTTCCCTTCCAGGGTCAGCAGAGGGAAGCAGAGATGACGCAGAGGGCTTTAGGTCATGCATGTTGGAAGATTAGAGGGAGAGAGGGTAGAGAAGATAGAAGTGTTCTATGCGCAGGGAAGAGCATGTCCAGAAGCCCTCAAGTGTGAGAGCACGTGCAGGTGTTTGAGGACCTTCTGAATAACTGGAGAGGCTGCTGATGGCCGATGAAGCTGGACCATGTGTCTATGCAGGCTATGCTGAGGACTTGCTGTCACCTGGCTAGAATGCAGGGGTGTCAGCCTAGCTCACTGCAACCTCAAACTCCTGGGTTCAAGTGATCCTCCTGCCTCTGCCTCTTGAGTAGTTAGGACTGTGGGTGTTCACCACCACATCCTGCTAATTTTTCCATTTTCTGTAGAGACTGGGACTTGTTCTTGCTCAGACTGGTCTTGAACTCCTGACCTCAAGTTGATCCTCCCAAGGTGCTAGGATTATATGCATGAGCCATCACAACCGGCCCAAGCTGAGGATTTTGATTGGCATGGTTAGAGTAAAGGGAAGTGAGCATGGGAGGTTGCTTAAGCAAGGGAATAAAATGATCTGGTTTGCATTTTACAGAGGTCACTCTGATGGCTGTCTGGGAAAGTGGGAGGGGGGTCACAGGAGCAATGGAGACAGTAGTGAGGAGTTCGTTGTATAGACTGACAGAGAAGGTTTCTGGGGTCAGGAAGTGACAGTGTGGATGAAGAGGTGGAAGCAGAGCTTCTCTGCTTCTTTGATGTTGGGGTTCTGCTTTTTCATTCACATTTTAGTGTGGAGAGAGAAGAATTGGCAGGTCCTGGTCACTGAGTAGCTCTGATGGATGAGAGGTACGTGTTCGAGGGTGACAGTTGGGTTTCATGTTTGAACAACTGGTGATTTACTGGGAGCTAATTGTCAATGTAAGGAAGCCCTGAAGGAACAAACATGGGGGAAGGTGGGAGCAAAAAGCATGAGTTTCTGTTTTGAAAACTATTCCGGCTCGGCACCTGTGGCTCAACAGGCTAAGGCGCCAGCCACGTACACCTGAGGTGGCAGGTTTGAATCCAGCCCGGGCCTGCCAAACAACAATGACGGCTGCAACCAAAAACTGGCCGGGTGTTGTGGTGGGTGCCTGTAGTCCCAGCTGCTTGGGAGGCGGAGGCTGGAGACTCACTTGAGCCCAGGAATTGGAGGTTGCTGTGAGCTGTGATGGCACAGCACTCTACCCAGGGTGACAGCTTGAGGCTCTGTCTAAAAAAAAAACAAAAAACTATTCCTTCAGTTCCCAGGCATCAGGCCAACCCACTGCCATTGTCCTAGGAGTCCTTGGAACCTCTTACCCTACAGGAGAGCCAGATAAGGGAATGCCATTGCTGAGTGATGCCCTGTCACGATGTTCTTACCTTTAATTGGAAGCAAGGAATTTGATCTCTACAGGAATCAGCAGCACCTGGATCTCTGAAAGTGGTTGGCTCTCAGGCTTGAACCTCATCTACGTACCTGCTGAGCTAACATTCTAGTCCAGAGCAGGAGGGTGCTGCCAAGGGTCAGCTTACTGCAGAAGTGATGATGAGCTTGACCAGTGAAGGGGAGTGGTTGTGGGACCCACCCTCCATCCACTGAGCAGGTCTGGTCTTAGATTGTATGTCACTTCTTGTTCAAGTTACAGACTTGGGGACAGACTGAAGTTAGTGTCATGGTAATGGTTATTACCAAGATACTGCTTTTGCTAGGTGTTCTGCATGTAAAGAAAAGTGGGATTCACTCTTCATACCCTCTGGTTTTGCCCTGAGTAGTAGGCTTTCTGATGCTTCTCTGCTTCCCTGGTATTGAGGCTCTGCTTTTTTATTTTTATTTATTTTATTTATTTTTTTTTGGAGTTTTACTATGTTGCCCTCGGCAGAGTGCCATGATGTCACAGCTCACAGCAACCTCCAACTCTTGGGCTTAAGCGATTCTCTTACCTCAGCCTCCCAAGTAGCTGGGACTATAGGTGCCTACCACAATGCCTGGCTATTTTTTTGTTGTTGTTGTCATTGTTGTTTAGCTGGCCTGGGCTGGGTTCAAACCTGCCAGCCCTGGTGTATGTGGCTGACACCGTAACCACTGTGCTATGGGTGCCGAGCCATGGGGTTCTGCTTTTTAATTCATGTTATTAGTGTGGATATTCATATTTAGCTTTTGTCTAGGAGTTGTGCGTGGACCTGAAGTCCACTTTGATATCCTTTAGTTGCTTTGGATGACCCTAAGGTAGATGGGTTGTCTGCTCCAGACTCATTCTCAGAAGGGCACGTCTTAGAAGTGATTTTCTTCATATGATCGAGAAGGAAGGGAGAAGCTGGATGAGTAGGGATGTGGTGTGAGCTGTGCAAGCACATGTGTTCTGCGAGTGTGTAAAGGTGTGTGGTGCACCTGTGCACGTGTACCAGCTTGGGTGGTGGCTGATGGAGTGAAGGAGGCAGTTAGTTGGGTGTGAAGATGTTGGATGTTTTCAATGTGAGCCCTTTGTTGGAAACCTTGCTCAAAGCTAGAGCTCCTCCCCAATCTTCTGTGCTGCTCTGTCCTTCCCTTGCCAGGTTTGCCATTCCCAGCCCAGCAGTGCCTCCTCCTGAGGAGGAGAAGACGGGCTAGAGTGGGGTAGCAGCGTGGGGATGGGCCGTGTCTGTGTTCAGGCCAGTGGTGGGGCTCTCTGTGCAGGCGGAGGGCTGGATCCCCTGTGATGGGTGCCCTTGCTCACTCCTGAGGTCCCAGCTTGCACAGGATGTCTAAGGAACTTGAGTCCCTGAAGGCTCATGTTCCTGACTGCACAGAGTTCAGGGCAGAAGCCATCAGCTATGCGGCGCCCAGGAGAGGGAGTGCTCAACTTTTGAAGTTGGACAGTCACGAATCTAGGCCTTGCGTTGTTCTTGGCTGCCTGGGTCACTGACATGTGATGAGACTGAATGGCCCCAGCAGAGCTCAGAAGGGAGAAATGCCACTATGGTTAAATCTGTCCCACTGTTAGATCCAGGTGGCTCCGTTTACCTGGAGCTGTGTTGCTCCAGATGGGCTGTGCGGGGCTGTCCTCCTGGGACTAACTTCAGCATGCTGGCTGCTTACCACTGGCTGCTCGGAATTGTGCCCTTCGGTTTATCAGCAAAAACTGTCGGTCAATATTAGGGGAAATCCTTTAGCAGTGTTTGGTTTTTGAAATCCTCCTCATTGGGGCCAGACCTTATCTCCAAATTTTGGGAAAAAGGTTCTTTTCCTGTAAACACAGGGAATATCCGTCCAGCACAGATAACTGTTCTGCTTTTGTCTCCTATTAATGCAATATTTGCTTGGGTAGACTTAAGTTTTTCTGAGAAAGTTAATTTCTGGCTTATCCTTTTGGCTTTTTTCACGTAATTTGTAGGTAAAAAGGAAAGGCATATCCCCATGGATTAGCGTGCAGTGGGATGGTATATATAAAGAAACTAATATTGTATATGCTTTATAAATGTTGAATTGTCCTCTTTTTTAATTTCATCTTTATAAGAAATGATATCTAGAGATTATACTTTTAATCCAGGAATGTCACTTCCAAGAATCCAGCCTAAGGAGCTACTTGGATGAACTCAAAGACGTGTAGGTGGGGCGGTTCAAGGAAGTACACTTTGTATTAATAACAGAGCATTAAGTTTTCAACAGTATGTGAGCCATTACTTATCCTGTGGAGACCTGTGTACATTGGCATAGAAAGATACCCAAGCTGTATTTAAAGTCAAAAAACCAAATTGCAGAATAATGTGAGTAATATGAACCTTGTACATAACACAAATTCTCCCCTGTGACTGTGAATATGTTATTAACACACAAAGAAATGTATAACAACTGTTGACAAGGGGGATTTTATTCTTTTCCTCTGCCTACACTGGCGTTATTAGAATCGCTTACACAGGAAAAAGTGCTCGTTAGATTAACCTGAATGTAATTTGGTTTTGAAAATAACTTAAAAGTATAATGAGGCTAAATATTTGTTTAAATTAGTAGTCCATTTCTTTCCTCCAATTAGGAACTTACTCAAATATATGATGTCTTCAAACATCCATGACTGAAGTTCTATTAATTAATAAGAAGTATATATTTTTTGAGTGTGATAATTTTTGCCAAGGACTTTTGTTTAAGTGATTTTGTTTCATTTGATCTTCATTATATTCCCATTTTCAGATAAGGAAATTGAGACCAAAAAGGCAGTGTCTTGCCATAGAGATAGTGGTGGGAGAAGCCAGGCATGGTGGCTCACACCTGTAATCCTAGAACTCTGGGAGGCCAAGGCAGTCGATTGCTTGAGCTCAGGAGTTCGAGACCAGCCTGAGCAAGAGCAAGACCCTGTCTCTAAAAAAATAGCTGAGCACTGGGTGGCTACTTATAGTCCCAGCTACTTGGGAGCCTGAGGCAAGAGGATTGCTTAAGTCCAAAGAGTTTGAGGTTTCTGTGAACTATGACATTAGGGCACTCAACCAGGGTGACAGCGAGACTCTGTCTCAAAAAGAAAAAAAAAAACAGCTGTGGTAGAGTCTTCACGCCCTGAGCCTTTCTGATTCGGGAGGCTGCTTGGTTAAACATGATGCTCCTCTCCATGACTGCATCTCTGATTCAGAGCAAGATGAAAAAGTTAGCAGTAATTTCTGGTTAAGGTGCTTTTCATAAAGTTAGAAACAAAACCCCCTTTGGGCTCTTAATTTCCTTATCTATAAGATGGGGGGATGAACTGGATGTCCTCACACCACTAACTTTATGTAGTCAGGGACGCTTGCTATCCCTTTTCTCAAAGAGTGTTTGCTTCTTCCCCACAGTACGTAGGAAGCCTGGATGTGCCGAGGCCCAACAGCAGGGTGGAGATTGTGGCTGCCATGCGTCGGATACGGGTGAGTGGCCCCAGGTGGGGCTGTGTGGAGCTGGAATTCAAGTACCTTAGCTGCTGGTTCTTTTAGGTAATGCTGGAGGGCTCAAAATGGATGGCTGTACCCTTTGCAAATTCTAGACCCCCTTTCCCTGTACCGTACAGGAAGTTCTTTTGAGTTTGGTGGTTGATCTCGATAAAAGGCCACTGTTAAAATGGATGTGATGGTGGGTGGTGGTGGGGCGGGGTGGGAGGACTTTACTGTCTTCTCTTTCTAGTGATTGCAGCTCCTCAAACTGAGACACGTGTTACCTTGAGGATGTGTGGTACCTGGCCAGGGTGAAGGAATGGTGAAAGTTATCTTTTTTTTTTTTGTTGAGACAGAGTCTCACTATGTCACCTAGGTAGAGTGCCGTGGAAAGTATCTTTTTTATTCAAAGATTTTAGGGAAAGGGTTTTGTAATGGGCTACTAATAGACTCCAAACATTTTTTTAAAAGGCAGTTTCTTGTGGTGTAGAATATAAGATTTACTTAAATTTTCTAGACTAAACGTGAGATTGCAACAAAATTTCCTTGGTTGACTGCTTTAGGCCTGGGAGTGTCCGTGCATTCTTTTTTTGCCATTTTTCATGTGCTTTGGAAGAATTGGCATGTATGCCAACTTGTTGCTTCCTATTTCTGTGGTGCGTGGAGCAGAACTGAACAAGAAATAAATTGTTTCCTGATCACTGTGAAGGAATTTGTCCATGTGCTCTATAGTGGAACAGAAGAAATTACCTGAGACTTGCACCTTTTGGGGACGGTCAAATAGATTTTTGTGTGTGTGTGTGGTTTGGGCCGGGGTCGGGCTTGTGTGTGTGTAGTTTTTGGGCTGGTGCTCTACTCGTTGAGCCACAGGTGCTGCCTGGTCAAATAGATTTTTAAAAAACTTTTTAAAAAAAGAATTGGTGTTAGAGGTGGCTGGATTGGTTATCCCCTGGTGCAGTCTTCTTTGGGGTCATTGCCCTCTATGTTTTTATTTTTTAGTTTATTTTTAAATTTTATTTTTAGAGATAAGGTCTTACTCTCTCATCTCGGCTGGAGTATAGAGGTGTATTCATACTTTATTGCAGTCTAGAACTTCTGGGCTCAAATGATCCTCCTTCCTTAGCCTCCTGAGCAGCTGGGCCTACACGTATGCACTGTCCCTGAATAATTTTTAAATGTTTTTGTAGAAACGAGGTCTCACTCTGTTGCTCAGGCTGGTCTCAAATGCCTGGTCTCAAACTATCCTCCTGCCATGGCCTCCTAAAGTGCTGGGATTATAGGTGTGAGCCACTGTACCTGGCCTTGTTTTCCTTTAAAATAATCTATTTACCTACATGGAAAAGACGTAACTAGTGCTTAGAGCTTCCTTTTGCTTTGTCAATTTTATTTTCAGCTGATTTGTCATCTCATCAACAAAAACCTCAATTCACTGACAGCAACCTTGGGAAGAAAATTAGCATGTTTGCAGCTATTTCTCTGAGCAGTCTCTGAGCGTAACAAAATAATCTTTTCACTGCCTTGATCTTCCCAGTCTTGCAGGGTTTTTTTATTGTTAGGTTGAATTTATCGAGACTGCTGTTAAATACTGCAGTACTATTTTTCATGGACATGGTAACAAATCACTTTCACATGAGTTATTTCATTCAGGGTTCACAGCAAGCTGCAAAGTGGGGGATCAGTTGCCCTCATATTCTAGATTGAACTGAGGCTCAGCGAGGTGTAGCAAGGAGCCACGTGGGTCTAGGAAGGGGCACGCATGTGGACTGAATGCATTTTTCCACTTGGTCTCGTGAGAAAATGCAAATTTCCTCACCCCTTTGCCGCAGGCTTGGTGTTCAGTGTTTCCGGGCTGCTTCTCTTCCTTTGCCTTCTAGTTCCCAGAGCACAGAGACCTGGGCTGGGGAGTAATTGGGGGTGTCGCCGCTGTTAGAGCGGGCTGCTGCTCTCACTGAGATGGACATTGCTGCGCTGGGATGAGGAGGACTGGTGCTGGAGTTGGCCTGTCCTTCAGGTTTCAACGGAAAAGTCCCCCTTTTATTTACATTTGACTGAAGGACAAAGAGTGTGTTGTCAGTAACATCATTAAAGTCATAACCTCTCTCTATAGTAGCTATGACCAGTAGGAGCTACTTATGCATCAGGTGATTTGTTAGGCTTTTTAATATTAAAATAACATTTTATTTACTACTTACAATTATTCTAGACAATGTGAGAGATTCCATTTTGTAGATGAGGAAATATAACCTTAGGCAGGTTAAATTATTCCAGGTCAAGGTGCTGTTAATAGGTGTGGAGCTGGGATTCATACCCTATGGCTCTGTGCTGGCCCCTTTGTGACCCTGCTGAAGGCTCTTTGTGACACTCATATGAGTCATGACCCCAGTCGAGGAACCAAAGAACTAGGACGTGGAACCTCCCTAGGAAGGGAGCCAGTAGCAGTAGAGGCATAGGGAAACATCCCAGGGAAGCAGGGAGGCTCCGGCCGGCCAGTCACGGGGTCCACAGGCACTTGGGCCTGGGGTGTACGGCCCAGTCTCTTCCATCAGCACCCACCAGCCCTGGTGGCCCATATGCCTTTTCCTGCAGCTCCCTCTCTGCGGACAACTTCCAGTGCTTAATGAGCAGCTCATTAATTTAGAGGGTGAAATCAACTGGACAGAAAGCTGTTTGGTCTGGCTGTCCAGTCCCTTGTTTAGACTGGCCACAGTTAATAGCAAGTGTTCTCCTTGTTTTACCCAAACCCCACAATTCACTGCTACGTCCAGGCTGCTATTTGCTTTTCTTCTTTTTCTTTTAAAAGCTGTTTTGCCTGTAATTATAGCTGTCAGGAACTTGGGCATGGGATTTCTGTGTAAAGGACTATTCCTGACTTTGTCCTTTCACGTAGGATGGTGCCAGGCTAACACTGGGCAGGGTTTTGGTTGCCAGGCGCTCTTGTGGTTCAGAAGACCCAGGCCGGCCACAGCAGGGTGTAGTTATCAGAGCACAGCAGTTCCCATAAGGATCCCAGAGCCTCACCTGTGTGAGATGACAATCTCCCCGATCTCTGGACCACTGCTTGGGACAGCGGATGGGGAAGCAAAGACCACCTTTGTTTCCCAGAGGGGAAAGCCCTCAGAGTGAAGGGATCTGGCTGAGGACGTCACATCCATCTTTTAGGCTGGGCCTGCAGCGGGTGTATACCTTCCTGCTCCTCCCCTGGACCCCCAGTATGGACTCTGAGCTAAATACATGGACTTGACTATGCCTTTCCTCTCCCCTCTCCCTGTTGCTCATTTGGTTTCTTACTTTCTTAATGTTTTTTTGAAAATTTGTTATCTGCCTTGGGCATCTTTTTCAATGCATAGCATTATTAATTTAACCATTTAAAAGTGTAAAGTTCAATACTGTTAAATGTAGTTGTACTGCACCACAGATCTCTAGAACATTTTTATCTTGCAAAATTGAAACTCCGTACCCTTTAAACACAATCTCCTCTTCACCCCCCAGACCTTGGCAACCACCTTTCTCCTTCCTGTTTCTATGGATTTCGACTACTTCATATGAGGGGAATTATACATTGTCTGTACTTTTATGACTGGTTTATTTCACTTAGCATAGTGTCCTCCAAGTTCATCCATGTGTGGCACGTGACAGGATTTCCTTCCTTTAAAGGCTGTATTTTATACACCATTTTCTTTATCCGTTCTTCTATCTATGAACTCTTGATTGCTTCTACCTCTTGGCTATTGTGAATAGTGCTGCAGTGAACAAGGGTGTGCAAATACCTCTTTGAGATCTTGCTTTGAATTTTTTTGGATATATAGCAGGAAAGGGATATATTAAAATTCTGTTTGTAAGTTTTTGAAGCATCTCCACACTGTTTTCCGTAATGGCTATGCCATTTTGCATCACCATCACACCTTCCTTGTTTATGGTTTATGAAAGAGGATAAACTAAGTGTTAGAACCGACCCCAAACCTGCAGACCTCTAAAACCAGATCTGGAACTTTCTTCACTACATACCAGCTGCCTCATATGGGGCTCATCCCTGTATTACCCTTGGGTCTCTATATTGGCCCAGGCAAGAAGGGAGCTAAGGAGATGCTTCCTAGAACTGCTGGATGATGGTCTTGTTTTTGTTGACCAGGGCCCCAAAGGGCTGGGAAGAAGTTGTCTGGAAGACTGAATTTCTGGCTGTTACAAAACCAGGGCACAGATCTGTGTAGTGGACATGTGGCCAGATCATCCCCAGAGCTGTTTAGACCCAAAGGGCTGGGAAGAAGTTGCCTGGAAGAGGAAAGTGAGAGCAGAGGGAGTACGGATCCTTTTTTATTTAAAAAAATTGCTTTTGAAAAACCATATAGCTTAGGACAATTCACAAGGTTCAGGGAAATTCTACCTGAGCCCAGGTTGGTCTGGCACTGGGGTAACTTGCTCGAAGGTGGCTGGTTACAGGTGAAGGCTGCCTGACGTTACTGAGATCAGGCTGCTGGCGCTGCACCGTCGTTCCTGATCATAAGGGGAGTCTACAAGCCACACGTTGAGTATGATCTGCATTCCCAAATCTTAATACCAATCTCTGTCATCTCACTGTTCAGCTTTCTTGGGAAGGCAATCCTATGTGGTCTAAAGAGCTTTCTCTCAATGCAGAATAATGAGAGCCGGGCTTGGGTCTTGTCTTTGCTGTGTGTGTGTATATAACCTTGGCGAGGCTTTAACTAATGCCGATCTCAGTGTCCTCATTTATAAAAAGCAGAGCATCATCTTTCTTGTTCTGTCTCTCCAGTGCTATGGTTGAATCTGGGGTAATGCATGGGAAAATGTTTTATAAACCATAAAGGGATATTTATATTCATTGGTATCATTTTTATGCCTGCGTTTGGGTTTCAAAGCATTTCATAAATGCAAATAAGTGCCCAGAGAGACACTGAGCTGCCTCACGCAGCTCCTTTTAATAGCCAGTGTCCTTTTTCAAGTCTCAGTACAAATGTCCCTTCCTCGGGAGGCCCTTCCTGCCCAGGTCATCTTGTCCTCTCACGTCCTTGTGGCACCAGGCCCCCCTGTTTCATAGCATTTGTAGCAGCTGTGTTCCCAGTTTCTGCCATGGCGCCTGTCTGCGCTCAGAAGACATTTGTTGAGTGGCTGAGAAAATTAATTTTAGTTGACAGCCATGTGAACATAAAGCAGTGAAGCCTGGGGAGGCTCTACTGAGGGCTTCTAGAAGGAGGAAGGCTGCACCGAGGTCAGACCTGACTGGGTCTGTGTCTCTGCCGAGGACACTGGGGTGGCGTGCGCCAGATAGCAGCACTGGGCCCCAGCATGTTCACTGCTGCCTTCTACTCCCTGAGCCCTGGAAACTGTTGTAGCTGCTGGAAGAGAAGCCTCAGGTAGGGAAGAGGAGAGCCGCCCTGGTGGCCCTCTGCTGCAGTCCTAGTGGCTGAAGACTGAATTTCTGGCTGTTAAAAAACCAGGGCACAGATCTGTGCAGTGGACATGTGGCCAGATGATCCCCAGAGCTGTTTAGACTCCTCCCATGGCTCCTCTGGCTGTGGGCTGGGCAAACTGTTGGCCACACTGCAAATGGCTTTCAGCATGTTTTGGTAAGGGATCGAGTCTCCTATTTAACAGAGGTGTGGTTTCTCAAATGTGGCTGCCATGAGTGGAATCAGTCTTGGCCTTGACCAGCATGGGCTGCTGACCCAGAAAATGGCTTAGTCCTTCCCCTCTCTGCATCTTCCTTCCGTATGCTGACTCTTCTAGAAATTTCTCACAAGAAAAACAACCAGGAAAACATAGACAGCCCTGGATGCTCTCCTGGGAGAACATGAATGAAATGCCGTGGAAGAACATCTAGGAACTGGGTGACGGGTAGCTTCCTGGACACGGTGACTGGAGTGTCCCCTCTCCCTATGTGTCCTTCTCTGCCAGCAGTGAGCCTCTGCACATGGCCCCCATGCCCACAGTCCTGTCTGGGAGTCACTGCGTCCCTTTTTATAGTATCCTCCCGAGTGGCTCCTGTTAGCATCATTCACTCCTTTGTTATTCATTGTTTCTCTCTTCATCCTGAGTTCAGAGTTGGCCAGTCTCCCTCTGAACATGAAGTTGTCACACAAACCTCTCTCTCATTGTGGTAGCTTGGCCCTGTTCATGTACTGTGCTGCTGTAACAGATGACTGCAAACTTAGTAGCTTCAAATATTACAAACTGAATTCCCTTTTAGTTCTGGAGGTCAAAAGTCTGAAATGGGACTACATTGAAGAGTTGGCAGAATCTGTTCTTTGTTTCTCTAGTTTCTGGAGGCCGCCTATATTCCTTAGCTCGTGGTCCCTTTCCATCTTTAATGTCTGCAGCCATATTGTTCTGACTTCTACCTGTCTTCACATCTCCTCTGCCTCTCACTCTCCCCCTTCACTTGGAAGGGCCCTTGCAGTGGGATAGCCCCTCCTCACTCTTCCCCAACAATCTAGGGTAATTTCCCCTTCTCAAGATCCTTAATTTACTCAAACCTGCAAAGTTCCTTTTGCCATGTAAGCAAACACATTCATAGGTTTTGGGGATTAGGTGATGAACCTCTTCGGGGTTATTCTGCCTACCACAATGGGGTTAGAGTATTAGACTGATAGCAGATATTGGGAAGATTTCTCCCTTTTCACTGATGTGGTCTAGTATTGGGATCAGGAAGAACTAAATTAAAATCCAGTTTCTTTTCTCTTTTTTTTTTTTTAGACAGAGCCTCAAGCTGTCACCCTGGATAGAGTACTATGGCATCACAGCTCACAGCAACCTCCAATTCCTGGGCTCAAGTGAGTCTCTTGCCTCCGCCTCCCAAGTGGCTTGGACTACAGGCGCCCACCACAACGCTGGGCTATTTTTTGGTTGCAACCGTCATTGTTGTTTGGCGGGCCCGGGCTGGATTCGAACCCGCCAGCTCAGGTGTACGTGGCTGGCACCTTAGCCCATTGAGCCACAGGCGCCGAGCCTAAAATCCAGTTTCTTGTCGGGCACAGTGGCTCACACCTGTAATCCTAGCACTCTGGGATTACAGGTGTGAGCCACTCTGGGAGGCCGAGGCAGGTGGATTGCTTGAGCTCAGGAGTTCAAGACTAGCCTGAGTAGGAGCGAGACCCTATCTCTAAAAATAGCCAGACTTTGTGGCAGGCACCTGTAGTCCTAGCTACTTGGGAGGCTGAGACAAGAGGATCACTTGAGCTCAGGAGTTTGAGGTTGCTGTGAGTTGTGATGCCACGGCACTCTACTGAGGGTGATGAAATGAGATTCTGTCTCAAAAAAAAAAAAATTCATTTCTTATTACTAACTGAATGACTTTGGACAGATTTCTTAATCTATCAGTTTTTTGTTTATTCATTATGAGTGCACAGGGGACACTGAGTTGACCTAGAATGTGCAGTGTGCACCACGGGAGATTGTCCCTTTGTCTCCATTCTGAGGACTGTGTGTGTATTGGGCAGGGAAGATGGGGTTGGAAAACTATACGCATTGGCCACCAGGCACGTGTAAGCACCTAATAAACGTTAGCTGTTATTATTAAAGACATGAAGTCAGTTGCTTTCAGGCCAATTACTTATTTTCTTTATCTAGCCTGTCAGAAGATTAGTGTTTCTCAGACTTGGCTCTCTTGGTAATTAAGGGATGTATCTTCAAGAGTATTTTAGAGTTCTCTATAAGAATTGAAAAATTTTGTGTTTTCATTTGATCCTAATGACAATGAAGTAAAATAATCCTATCAGACTTGTTGGAAGGGCCATTGTATGCTTGATCACTGTCATTTGGTTTGATCATCCACATTTGTGTTTGTCTACTTGTTTCTACTTGTGTGGGCACCAGTGGTAGGTTATTTATGGAATTTTATTCCCAGAAATCACGCCTCAAGAGAATCTGGTTTGCTGAGTACCTACTGAATACCTAGCCAACCTGAGGAAATACCTTATCTTTCCCCTGAATCTTTCTTTACCTGGCTGAAAGTTCACTTAGTATGAGGAATTTGGTCCTGCTCCTGAGGTCAGTGATTTGGGAATGATTTTCAAACTGAGGCAGAGCTGCTGAAAGCATTGTCTGTCAACAGAGAAGAGGAAGAACCAGTTGTTACCAAAGAAAGCCAGACACATGCTTGCTTTTAAATGAGGCACCTGCTTGATCACAGCCATTTATACTTAAGAGTAAGAAATAATGTCATTGTGTTTCCCTGGGAGTATTTGAATACTGCTCAGCTCAGTCTTAAACCAGCCCACCTAATGCTTGGGGATGCCTGGAAGCCGACAGTGTTTATCCATTGTAACAGGACGATGTGCAGGATGTCTGTTCATTGCTGCCACGCTAGCCATCCTCTGGGGACCTTTTTGTTTATGCTTCTGGCATTGGCAACAAGTTGTACTGAGCTTCTACTCCTTGTTATGATGACTACTTAGGTAGCCTTTAAAAAATATGAATACATAGCATAATACTTATCCTTTTAATCATTTGTAAGTATATAACTAACTGCCATTAAATACATTTACATTTCTTTGTACCTGTCACCACTATCTATACCCAAACTTTTTCATCATTCCCAGTATGAACTCTGTACCCATTAAACTCTCTGTTTTCCCTCCGGCCTCTGAGAACTTCTGTTTTGCCTCTGTCTCTGAATCTTCCTATTCTAGATACCTCATGTAAGTGGAATCGCATATACAGGGGGTGTCAAAAAATGTATACACGTTTTAAGCGATCTTATTGGAAGTAAAATCGATCAATCTGCAAAAGTGTTCGAATTGCAGGTAAAATGGATGTGCCTAGCCTGTTTAGGTACACTTGACCAGTCATGGGCCCTTCAGTTCAACCTTGAAAAGTAATACATAGATCATGTCTCTTAAAATGTGTGTACATTTTTTTGGCGCCCTGTGTATTTGTCCTTCTGTGTCTGGTTTATTTCACTAAGTATCTTTTCAAGGTCCATCCATGTTGTAGCGTGTATCAAACTTTTATTCCTTTCTGTGGCTGAATGATATTCTCTCTGTGACTTTTTGTTCTTAATACATCACACAGGCTGTGGGGTGTGTGGCTGGGACCAAAAGCAGCATATTATACAGAATAAGGATGGACAGCCATGGAACAAAATATCCTTGGCTCCACACTGAGGACCAGAGCTGCTGGGCAGGCAAACCTCTTTGGTCCCTGCTGAAAGGCCCTGATTTGTTACATATATAGCACTTTATAGTTATTTAAGTGAATTTTTGTGTCCACTGTCATCTAAGTTTAGTCTTCTGTAACCCCAGAAAAAGCAGATATTATCCCTGTTTTGCAGATAAGGGCCACAAAAGTGGCCTCAAACTAATTAAATTACTGTGGGTCCTTGTATTAACTGGAGTTGAGTAGAGATGGCACTCTGTGTTATGTTACTGTGGTAGGCTCTGTACAAGGCACTTCACACGTGTCACGTTACTTAAGCCTCACATCATCATCCCCATTTTATAGGTGAGGAAACTGAGGCAAGTAAATAACTCAAGTGCACAGAGCCAGTAGGTGGGGACTCTTGGATTCACTCCAGAGTCTGAATGTAATACGGTTATGGTACCAGAACCGAGACAAGACTCCAAGGCTGCTTGGTCCTGGCTCAGAGATCCTGCAGGAACATGCTGTCTGTCCCTGCTTTGTGAAATGTCAGTCTAGGCAGTAGCATCTGTGTCCCTGATTGTGCCTTTCTCTGGTCTGGGAATACTGCCAGGCAGTGTACAGTGCTAGATGTAAATACAGCCATTATTTGATTTTTATAAATCTCTTTTTGGAGCTTGAGACCTATATATTCTGTGTGGCACCCCCATTTGGATGCCCCAAAGGCACCTTAAATTCAAGATGTCAAAAACTGAATTTATCATTTCTGTAGTCTCTCCTCTTTGGTCTGAACCTTCTTTCCTTCTGTCATTGAAAGCATCTTATCCACCTAAGAATGTGAGCTAGAAACTCAAGGGTCACCCTAGCCTCTTCTCTGTCCCTGGCTCCCATGAGTCGTCCTTCCTGATTTGGCTCCGGATGTTTCTCAAGTGTGTCTCTCCTTCTCCATCCCGTCGTATTGCACAGACAGCTGCAGTGGCCTTCCAGACTGTCCCCGTGCCTTTGCTGTTCCCCTCTGACCCATCTTCCACTCTGTGGCCTGAGCCATCTATCCGAAGGTAATTCTAAAGGTGTCATCCTGCTTAAAATCGTCTGATGATGGTACTTCACCTCCAGGCTGGTGTCTGAGTTCCAAGCAAGGCACATGGGTTCTGCCTGGCACCTCTAGCTGTAGTAACGCTCCAGCTGTTCCTCGTGCTTTGCACATGCCCTGTTGGACCCCTCTGCCCCCAACTCTGGCTCTTCCTTCTACCTGGGAAGCTTTCCTCAGTGTGGCCAAAGTTTGCCTCCTTGGGCCTCAGCCTGACTTCTGCTCATCTCCATGAGCCAGTTTAGCCTTCCACCTTTCTAGAAGCTTTCCCTGATGCTTTCTTCTCTTTTGTGTTAACATTACTCTAGAAAGTCTTCTGTCTCTGCATTTACTGCAATGCTTTTGTCTTCTGGAGAGCAGAGACTAGGATAATTATCTTTAGAGAAAAGGGACGAATTACTCAACTGCTAATTCTTCTTTTGTAAAACAGAGCAGATGTCAACCCTGTTAGACCTAAATGCAATGATGAGCGTCAGGTCCTTCCACCATGCTTGTCCCACAATAAGTACCTAGAGGACACTTGCATTTCCTCTCTGCATCCCTGTTGCGTGTGTGACCAGAGAGAAACCTTGTCCAGTCATCTTGGTATATTGTGGTTTGTTGAAATGTTTCCCTCTGAGCAGTTCTTGATTCGGAGGCAGAAGCCCTGGGTTTATTTCCTTGCTTCACCACTGTGACTTTTGGCAAGTTCATGTCTTTGAACCTCAGGCTTCCCACCTGTAAAGCATCATCTTTGTCTTTTTACCAAGAAGGCTTTGTAAATTGCCAAGTGCACGTACACACAGGTGGTGGCTGGACCTAAGAGGCAGCAAGAATTGGCATCACAAGCGCCTCGCGCAGGGCCGCTTGCTGGGCGGAAGCTCCCTTGCCTGGTGCTGTTGCCCCTTGGTTGAATCCGGTGCATGCATCACATCCAGGTTGCAGACCTGGTAAGCAGAGACCTGTGCAGCATCCAGCCCTCTGGTGTTTAATCAGTATAAGAAAATAACAGGGCAGTTGCTCTTCCTCACTCTGCCTCCCTAGAGAGGAATTTAACCACACGAAGGTTGGCGGTGGGAATGACAGGTTGCTTCTTCATAATGAGTAAACCCTGCTGTCTAACCAGTTGGAATCACTCTTGTTAGTGTGATGTTAGCAATTTACCCTGTCTCCTTAACCACTAACCATCCTGACGAGATTTGGCATCCTCCTTTGCCGCTGTTAATCGTTTCATCATCCGAGGGCTTGTTAAATAAGTGGAATGCACACCCAGGCTCTTACAGAAAACAGTCATTCTGGATCTTTCCCTCCTTACTCAGCTTCTCTCCTCTAGCTGTCTGGGCCCTGGGCCCTGGGCCTCCAGCCCTCTCCGTTAAAGGCCGTGTGGGGAGCTCTGGGCCTGGGGCCCAGGAGTCTCGGGTTGGATTCCTTGCTTTGCGAGGACCTTATCCTTTTATCTTCCAGCTCTGGCTCCACGCTGGTTGTGGGGCTGAAAGAGGTGCCCGTGTGACCCCTTTCCCTGTGCAAGGTCAGCTTTCCCACTCTTCTCCCCAGCCTTTCCAGGACCTCCCAGTTTCTCTCCCTCCACCTCCTGCCTTTGCCAAGCATCCGTCTCTGGCCCCCGCGCAGCCCTGCCAGGAAGGGTCTCTCCCTGAGCAGGTTAGATACAGACCTCGCTTCCTATCCTCAGCTGCTTCATTTTGTCCCCTGTGGACCCAACTGGATCTTTGGCCTGGTTCAGGACGAGCTACAAGAGAAGGCAGTTTGAATAGTTCTGGGGGCATATTTTGTTAACATTTTACATCGGACTTGCTGTCTCCTTAGTTCTTTAGAGGTATGGACCTAAAAGCTGTTTCATGGAAAAACCAGGGAGGAACAGGCAGGGTGTTTTTTTTTTCTTTCTGATATCCAGACATGAGACACATCAGAATTCAAGTGGCTAGTTCAGAAATACCAACGACAAACAGCAAGTCTTCAGGAATGTGAGCCGTGTAACAGGCGCTGTTCTAAGCCTCTTGTCAGTAGTAACTCAGTGAATCCTTATCATTGTTCAAGAAGAGCAGGTTCAGTCACTTGCTACGGGGCACACTGTCAGCAAATGGTCAAACTCCACTGCCCTCTAAGGTGGACAGAAATCACCAGTCATCACCCTGTTTGGGATTCTGTGTTAGTTGGACATTGAGTGTCACCTGCAGAGTCCAGCCTTGACCTCTCTGCCAGGCCTCTCTCTGCACAGAGTCAGCAGTAGCCTGTGTTTGTGCCACTCTTGAACCTGGCCCCATTCCATCCACACTTCTCTGTGGACTGCTGGTCAAGCCAGTCTGCTCAGGTATGAACTTCCAAACCAACCTGTTCCTCTCTGGTCCTCAGCCAAGCTTTGTGACATCAAGTGATACAGCTGCAGAAACAGCCGATTAACAAGGTGTATCTGTCCCTGCTTGGAGGGAAAGTGTGGTAGCAGGGTCCCGGCAGAGGTTGCCCACTCTCTTGGAAGGGCAGAGGCCCAGAAATCCATGTGCAATTGGTGTGGGAGCTGTTATCTTGCTGAGGCTTGTGGGCAGGGGAATCTGTTTCTTTTTCTTTCTCCCTTTCTCTCCTCCTCTCCCTCCCAACTTTGCTTTCTTTCTCCATTGAAAAACTAAGATGATGTCCTGGTAAAGATGGTACCTAGAAGAGAAGCTCAGAGCCTGCAAAAGCTCTCCCTCCTTCCTATGGTGGAACAAATTGTCGCTGCTTATTGAACAAGAGGCTTAGGGGCTGAGGAAGTGGGTCACTGAAGTCTGGTTTGGTTCAGGCTCATGTGTCCAAACCAGGCTTACTTTGAGTTGAGTTGGTTCTGTGTGGCGTGAGGCTGATGTCCAAAAATTCTCTCCCACCTTGGGGAGCCATGCTGGGGCAGTCTGGTAAGCATTAGACTTTGAGGTTAAAATAAAAAGTCTGACTCCCTTGGCTAGGATTTCTGAACAAGGGATGGGATTCTACCTGCCTCTCAGGATGCTCCAGGCCTCTTCCCAGGGAGAGGACCCAGCACAGATGGGCTTTAGGGTGGCCCTTTGCCTTTCCTTGCTAGATGACTCAATTTGGTCTGGAGCCCTGGTCTGACTTTATCCTTAGCACCTGCTGTTTTCTGATCAGTCCTGCCCCTTCCCCCCAGTTTTCTCTCTTACAGAAATCCTTTCTTCAAATGTGATTAGATTTCTTCGTTGGCTTGCACATCTGGTCTTCATTTAGCAGGGATGACACTTAATTTAAGTAAGAGTTTGGCTGCCTTTAAACAACTGCACCCTGCAGAGGGGCCGATGGGGAGTCAGTAGCTGGATTGTTTATTGAAAGAGATCATATTGATTTATGATTTTCACTTAAGTAACCCATTCCCAGACACCTCTGCATTTAATTGCATGGCTGGGCACTCAGCTCCTTTACGAATCCAGTGTCCTTGTCTCCAGAGAGAGGTTTCTCCTCAGCATGCATACAGGCCAAGGTGTGTGTGTGGCACACGTCCGTCTGTCCTCATGGAGGAGGTTGTGTGTTGGCAGAGCTGAAGGGTCCCTGTCCACCCAGTGTGCCACTTTGAACTGTCCTACAGCATGAGGTTTGTCATGTCTCTGCTCGGGAGTCTTCTGTGGCTCCCGATGGCCGTGAATGAGATGTGGAGTCCTCGCTGGAGGTCAGCAGTCCCCCGTCTGGCTTCACTGTGCCTGTTGAAACTCATTTTCCGTCATTGCCGCGTAGATACCCAGTTCTCTGGCCAAGCTGATTTTCTTACTTGTCTTTCAACACGTGGTGCCCCATTTACCTGGCCATTCTGCCTTTATGTTTTTCCCCCTCTCTGGAATTCCCTGTCTGTTCCTTGTCCTTCAAAGCCCATGTCAAATGAAGACTTTGAAAGCTTTCCTGCTTCCTCTCGGCCATAGCACGCTCGCTTTGGACTCAGGCAGCTTTCTGTATTTTTTTTGTTTAAGGTGTTTTAGCTTGCTTTGTATTTTAATTGTTTTTATAATTATTATTCATTCTTATTAAATTGTGACTACCTAAGAGCAGTGACCCTGTGTTGGTCACATGTGTCCCCGGAAGGCACAGACAGAGTAATAATAATGAACATTTCCGGAGCGCTCACAGTTCTGTCGTAAGCACTGCATGTGTGCTCACTTTAAAATCCTCACAGAAGCCCTCAGAGGGAGGTGCTGGCATTAGTCATGGGTCCCATTTTACAGATAAAGTGACTAAGAGTTGGGCTCAATAACTTGCCTGAGCCCCCCAGGTAGCAAGTGGCAGAGCCTTGGGGGTCCAGCTGGGCCTTTTGGCTTCTGAACCCAGGTCTTAACCACAGTGCCACGTGCCTCCTCCTTGGGAGATGTTTGCTTGATACATATTTATTAAGAAAAGTTGTACTGAAGTCAAGAGGTGTAGGTGAGCGGGAACAGATTAGCTTATAAACAAGGAAAGAAAAGAAAAGGAAATTAGAATGAGCTAGTAGAAAAAGAAAAAAGGGAGGAAAGGAGAGCTAAGAAACCAAGGAACAGAAGAGACAGGCTGCTCAGAGGGTAGAGCTAACTGTGCAGCGAGGCTTTGGGGTCACGCTTTTGGAATAGGGTCTGGGCTGCTGGGTGTCAGTGCACTGGAAGGACACAGGAGCTGTGGTCGCTGTGCCTGGATCCCAGCTCCCTCAGCCCTTGGCACTGCACGTGCTCTAGATATGACTTAGGCTTTTCCCAAAATGGAGTGGGTGTGCTGCAGAGATCAAGTTCTCCAACCCCTTTTCTGATAAGGAAACTAAGGCCTGGAAAGGTTGTGGCTCTCTCTGGATCTCATCACCGGGCAGCAGTGCTGGCTAGAATTCAAGACCTTTGTCCTTTCTGCTCCCTTGTCTGCTTTATAGGGAGGGAAACTTAACTCTCTCCCTTGCTGCTATTGGAAAGGGTCGTGTTGCCCTGTGTGGTGGGCTGCTCGGCATGGTCTTTTCTTCTGCCGGCGTCCCCCTCTCCACAGCCTTGGCTTTGGTACAGGGCTAAGCCATCTCTTGCCTCATCTGCTGATTTCTTACTGCATTGGGCTTCTGTACTCAGGAAGTTGATTCTCTGCTGGATTGTCTGGTTGGATTCTTTGCTTCTTGTCTCAAACATCCCACCCTTGAACTCAGAGTCTTCTGGTTCTGAGGATCCCCTAAGTGAACTCTTAGCCCCTCATTCATTTCTAAGGTCTCCCCTCAGCATTCTCTAGCCTCTCTCCCTGAGCTTATCTCCTCCCACCTCTTCTCCTGCGAGTTCTTTCCCTCCAGTGGCCATGTATTTCCTCCTCATTCCTCCTGAACCCTTTAAATGGAATGGTGCCATTCCCATGGAACCCACTCAACAGCCCTAGGTGGGGGCTTCAGCCAGTGGGACTTGATGGCATGCCATAGGAAGATGACAACTTGCTCAGTGGGAGAAGAAACTCTTGCAGCCTCACCTGGCCTACCACTGTCCTTTACTCATCACAAGCAAGAGTTCTCTGTAAAGCAAACCAGGAGTCCAAGTTAGGATGAACTCGGCTTCCCAGGTTCTGGGGGACAGGGACCGGAGGAAACCCAAGCATCCACCAATAAGTGACAGCTGAAGAGGTCACTTGGAGAGCCCATTCTGGAGCAGAATGAATCTCAAGTTCTCACATTTCATGCATGGCATGGTAGCTGTAGCAGTAGAAATGTACATCGTGAGATCCTGACTGCACTTTGAGAAATGCTGTTCAGAGAGACTGGGGCTCCTCTGTGGCGCTATCAGCCATTGGTACAAGAGAATTGGTCTATTCTGGTCTGGAGTCGGGTGTGTGGGCCTGTGAATGGGTGTATCCCCAAGTCCACGTTGTTTTGGCTATTAAAATCCTATGGATGGCCTTAGCTCTGTTTCTAAATCACTTAACATTGTGAGCCTGCAGCCTTCAGGAATACTTTTGATAAGGTGATGGTTTAAGTGGAATATCAGCAGATGGTCTTTTGAGCTTGTGGGCATATGCTTGTTTTCTGTGACCCAGCCAACTCTGGTATATGTCTTTTTCCTTCTGTCAGATGAAGGTTTTTTTTTAAGTCTCGAGGTTTTGCATAGATTAACCAACAGAGAGTCATGAATCATTTAAATTACTGTACTGATTTTGAGAGTGAGACTTGAGAGTCTACTATTCCCACAGCAAACTTCCTCTTATGAAATGGAAGTCTACCTTTTTTTTAAGTACATTTTTATTTTAAAAGTTTTAGACTTGGGCAGCGCCTGTGGCTCAGCGAGTAGGGTGCTGGCCCCATACACCGAAGGTGGCGGGTTCAAACCCGGCCTTGGCCGAACTACAAAACAAAATAAAACAAAACAAAACAAAAAAGTTTTAGACTTATAAAATTATTGCAAGGATAGTAGGCTGTGCCCTTGTATACCCTTTATCCCACTTTTCCTGTGACTATGTCTGATGTTAGTATGGTATGCTTATCACAATTAGGGAATGGATACTGATAAATTATTATTAACTGACATCTGTACTCTATTCAGGTTTCTTCTGTGCCCATTTTTTAGTCCCAGGATGTCATCCAGGATACCACATTCAGGTGCCATGTCTCCTTAGGCTCCTCTTGGCTGTGACAGTTTCTCAGATTGTCCTTATTTTTAATGATTTTGACAATTTTGTGGTTTATTGGTCAGGTGTATTTGGTAGTCTCCTTATCTCCTTTAACTGGGATTTGTTATGAAATGCCTTTCTCATCATATCAAGGGTACATGCTATCAGGATGACTTCTTATAATTAATTGGTATTAACTTTGATCACCTGGCTTGAGGTGGCATTGCCCACACTCACAGAGGGGGAAGTTGTGCTCTACTTTCTTAAGGGCAGAGTATCTATATAAATTTTTGGGAATTATCTTGCATAGGGGGTTTCTTTGTTTTCCATCTCTTATCTGATAATTTATGTCATAAATGGATATTTATTTTATATCTTGTGTTATAAGTACTTTGTTTTTTTATATTACAAATCTTTATTTATTTATTTTACATATACATGGTTTCCACTTTTTGCCTTCACAGAATTTAAAGGGCTTAAAATTTAATAACAATAACAATGTTTAAGATAAGGACTAGAAGCAAAAACCACATAAAGAATGAATGAAGATCAATACATTCAGAAAAGAAAACAGATGATTAGTGCATTGACATATTAAGCAATATTGGTAATAATAATGCCGAGAAAGTAACGTTCACATTGTCAAATAAGACCTTATAGAGTGCTTTGACTCTGAGGCTCAGTATGAAGTCAGTATGTTGCTCCAATTGTTTCTGCCTTGGCCATTAAAAGCTCTTTTATTTGGCTCCTATATCTCTTTGACATAACCCATCATTGTTGGTTGTTATGAGCATTTTACATTTTATTTTTATTTTTATACTTTCTGTCACTGTATAATACTCCAGGCTCATCCTGTATATTTTCTGAATCACACATTTCTGCAAAGAGCCTTTATTCCTTTCATTAAAGAATGGTGCTAGGCAAGACGATCTGAGTGTTAGTTGCACACATTGCTTTTGGAATGTTGCTTCTAGGCCTGCTCAGCTGAAAAAGCAAGGAAATATTTGTGTGTACTACCTCTTGAATATACAAATATCTGTAAGTATTTCTATGTGAAGCCATCTATATTAAGCCAAATATGAATTTATACTGATGTCTCCAATTCTAATCCATTATTGTGTAAATTAGTTTTCTCCCTTGCTTATATGTAATATCACACCTCAAAAGGTAGAAATTTGACTCCCACCATCCATCATTTCCAGTATGTTTAACAGTATCAGAATTGCTAACCCATACCCCCACTGGGAGCAGCTTTATCAGCTAGAGTACAGTGCTTAGGCCTAGTTCCTTTCACCTTTAGTTGTATAGACACCACTCATTTCTAAAGTTATTTCTGTTAGCACCTGACTTTCTTCTTTTGATCAGACATTTGTAATACATTTGGATGTTTGGGTCATTTCCTTTAATATTGGGATTTTTGACCCCCTACCTGATGATTTTTTGGAAAATTTGCATATATTAAGGTTTACTTTTGTGTTACAAATTTCTGTGAGTTTTTGACAAATGTTTAGTATCTTGTATTTACCATTACAGTATCATATAGAATAATTTACTGTCCTAAATAATCTACTGTGCTTCAGCTATTCAGCCTTGCCCCCATTCCCAAATCCTTCCTATCACTGATGTGTTTATTGGCACCAGTTTTGCCTTTTCCAGGATGCTGTGTCATTGGAATCGTAGAGTGCATAGCTTTTTCTGACTGGCTTCTTTCACTTAGCAATGTGTATTTAAGATGCATTTATATCTTTTCATGGCACAATAGCTCATTTTTTATTGCTGAATCATATTCCATAATATGGATATACCATAGTTTATTCTTTTACTTATTGGAGGACATCTCAATTGTTTTCAGATCTTGATTATGAATAAAGCTACTATAACCATTCATATAGGTTTTTATGGGGGTATAAGTTTTCAAATCAATTTGATAAATACCTACAGGAAACTGCCTTGTTTAAACCTTTGCTTCAGCATCCACTGCCTCCTAATTCTACCTATACAATGTTAGCATGCTGGGAAAATTGTTCTGCTGCTGAGCTGCTCAGATGCTGACTTGTTTTCTTCTTCTCTATAAGTAGTTAAGTATTGTCCACCCTTATTACTGAGAACTTTCTAATTTGGAAGGTAACATGGGTGAGTAGAATGGATTATATAATTTAAAACAGCCCTGAAGTCATGGCTAAACTGAGCCCTGAGGATTACTCCATTGCATTGAATAGGAGCTTAACCCTGATCTCTGAAAGCTATTTTGACTTGACTTTGGTGTGGCGGTAAAGGCCAGTGACCCAGGGGAGTTTGCCACAGAGAACGATTCACCCATGTGACTCTAGAGAGAGGTTAGCCCTTTCAAATCTTTGGGAGCAGTTGTGGTGACAAATCTGTTTTACGAGGTAGGTCGGCTGTGGAGTCTGGTATTTGAGCAGCTGGCATGAAGGGAACCAGCTATGGGGCTCGGGCAATGTAGTAGTTCAGTCTCTCCTTGTTTTCCATACTGTGATTTGCAAGCAGGTTGCTGGCCTGTAATTTTAGGTTTAGACACATGAGTTTGCCTACTCATTTTATTTATTTATTTATTTATTTATTTATTTATTTATTTATTTATTTAGTTATTTTTGAGACAGAGCCTCAAGCTGTCGCCCTGGATAGAGTGTCATGGCATCACAGCTCACAGCAACCTCCAATTCCTGGGCTCAAGCGAGTCTCCTGCCTCCGCCTCCCAAGCAGCTGGGACTACAGGTGCCTGCCACAACTCCCGGCCATTTTTTTTTGGTTGCAGCCGTCATTGTGGTTTGGCGGGCCCAGGCTGGATTTGAACCTGCCAGCTCAGGTATCCGTGGCTGGTGCCTTAGCCTGTTGGGTCACAGGCGCCGAGCCATTTTATTTATTTTTTTAAAGCTTTCTTTATTTATTTAGAGACATTTTAACTAAGTAAAGATGTCACCTTTCTATTTATAAAAACTAATAAACTTTATATTTTTCAGAGCAGTTTTCACAAAATTGATTGGCAAGTACAGAGAGATCCCATATACTCCTGTCCCTACACACGTACAACCTCCCCCACTATTGAAATCCCATACAAGAGTGGTATGTTGTAATTGACAAACCCACACTGACAGCTCTTTAGCACCCCGAATCCACTGATTATGTTAGAGCTTACTGTTGGTAGTGTCCATTTCACAGGTTTGGACAAATGTATAGTGACGTATCCATCGTTATCGCACAATAAAGAACAGTGTCACTGCCCTGAACAAACCTTTGTGCTTCACCAGTTCATCCCTTTCCCTTCCCCTAACCCTTGACTAACACTGGTCTGTTTACTGTCTGTATAACTTTGCCTTTTCCTAACTGTCCTGGAGTGGGGATTATGCAGTATGTAACCTCTTCAGATTGGCTTCTTTCATTTACGTTTCTTCCATGTCTTTGTACGGCTTGGTAGCTCTTTTGTGCGTGTGCAGATTAATATTCCATTGTCTGACTATACCACAGTTCATCTGTGCGCCCACTGAAGGACACCTTGGCTGCTTCCAAGGTGTGGTGATGATGAATAATGTGCTATAAATGCCTGTGTGCAGGTTTTCTTGTGGACATGGTTTTCTTTTTCTTTCTTTCTTTCTTTTTTTTTTTTTGGTAAATACCAAGGAATGTGACTGGTGGATCATAAGTAAGAGTGTGTTTAGTCTTGTATTATTTTATTTTTAAAATGCATTTACTAATTATGTACAAATACCAAACATAGTATATCTGTATAATGCAAAGTATTATTTAATCCTTTTAGCATCCTTATGAGATAGGGTTTTCTATTTTATAAATGAGTAAACTCAGGCTCAGGAATGTTAGTTCGCTAGTCAAGGTCAGAGCTGGCTCTTACGGTTGGCTGTCTTTTTTTTTTTTTTTTTGTGGAGACAGAGTCTCACTCTATCACCCTCAGTAGAGTGCTGTGGAGTCACAGCTCACAGCAACCTCCAGCTTTTGGGCTTAGGCGATTCTTCTGCCTCAGCCTCCCAAGTAGCTGGGACTACA
>CAUYRH010166744.1:0-38758 GCA_963574655.1 Perodicticus potto | reverse complement strand
CATTTGTTTATTTTTGTTGTTGTTGCAATTGCCATGGCAGTCTTCTTCATGAAGTCTTTCCCCAGGCCGATATCTTCCAGTGTTTTTCCTATGCTTTCTTTCAGGATTTTTATTGTGTCATGCCTTAAATTTAACTCCTTTATCCAACTTGAATCAATTTTTGTGAGTGATAGAGAAAGGTGAGGGTCTAGTTTCAGTCTTTTACAAGTGGATATCCAGTTCTCCCAGCACCATTTATTGAATGAGTCTTTCCCCCAAGGTAAGTTCTTGATTGGTTTATTGACGATTAGGTGGCCCATGTGGCCTTGCATGGGGGCTAAACACGATTAGGTTTTGATGTTAGTTTCATCTCCTGGTTTTCTATTTGATTCCAAATGTCTGCGTCTCTATTTTTGTGCCAGTACCATGCCGTCCTGACCACTATGGCTTTGTAGTACAGCCTAAAGTCTGGTATGGTGATGCCCCCAGCTTTGTTTTTATTACTAAGAACTGCCTTAGCTATGCGGGTTTTTTTCTGGTTTCATATAAAACGCAGAATCATTTTTTCCAAATCTTGAAAGTACGATGTTCGTATCTTAATAGGGATGGCATTAAATAGGTATATAGGTATATTGCTTTGGGAAGTATAGACATTTTAACAATGTTGATTCTTCCCAGCCATGAGCATGGTACATTCTTCCATTTGTTAATATCCTTTGCTGTTTCCTTTCTTAGAATTTCATAATTTTCTTTATAGAGGTCTTCACCTTCTTCGTTAGGTATATACCTAGGTATTTGGGAAGTTCTATTTTTTTATATGTACAGCTGAATTAGGACTTTATTACCAGAACTCTAAAAAATAAATTTTCTTTTCTTTTTTCTTTCTTTCTTTCTTTTTTTTAGAGGCAGATTCTCACTTTCCCCCCTCGGTAGAGTGCCTTAGTATCACAGCTCACAGCAACCTCCAACTCCTGGGCTTAGGCAATTCTCTTGCCTCATCTTCCCAAATAGCTGGGACTATGAGTGCCTGCTATTTTATTTTATTTTTTATTAAATCATAGCTGTGTACAGTGATGCAATCATGGGGTACAATGTGCTGGTTTCATATCCAGCTATTTTTTTTTGTTGTAGTTTGGCCGGGGCTGGGTTTGAACCTGTCACCCTTGGTATATGGGGCCAGTGCCCTACTCACTAAGCCACAGGCGCTGCCTGGAAATGAATTTTCAATAAACTTAAGGTGGTTGGCCATCTCATAGTAGGTTGGAAACAGAGTTTAGTGATTATGTAATGAACTGTTTCCTTCTAGAGGCATCATCTAGAGTATTAATTGTAAGTATGTGGTGAGTGAAAAGGTAAACAGGGTGATTGGAAGATATCTATATTACTTACCTTATCTATATTACTCTGGCATTCATCATTTTCTGTTTTTGATGTTGAGTTTTTAGAGTAATCAACCCAGAAATGAAATGAAGATTTTGAGAATTTCCACATTTTCTTTTAGAAGGTTTGAGAGCCAGCTCTTTGCCTATTGAGTGAGGGAATTGGAGCCAATGGCTTTAGAGTTTGTAATTGTGTTTAGTCTTTAGACTTACTATTGGCATAACTTTCAGGGCTTTTATTGCTATGAGGCCATTTTCAAGGTGATGTTCCAGCAGGCTCCACTTAGCCTTTCCTTTCCAAAAACTTCTGAGGAAAAAAGATCTGTTGTGAAGTATCAGTAAGCCTGACTGTTGAGACAGTTGTGGGTCATTCTGGTATTCAGCTTTGCTGATGTTTCTGGCTCTGGGGGATTTGTTCACAGTAAGTGATTTTACTAGAGATTTATTGAGAAATCAAAATTCCTTTAAAAAATGTATCAGTGGAGACACATCTGACCCTATGACCAGACCTGCCTCTGACAAGGTTAGGGTTGAGCTAAGGCCAAAACATTTGGGTGTTTTTGAGGAGGAATTTCTGTTAATCCGTAATCACCTGGTGGTTATTCCTCTCACATTGGGCGCTCTATGTACAGAAGTGGGAAAAATCCTCTAGAAGCAGAAGTACCTTTTATTTCATGTTGGCTACATTAACATTTTCTTCCTATGAATCAGTCTATTTTGTTTTCAAATATTGAGTCATGAAAATTTCCTTCTATTAAACATTGCCCCGTCAGTAGCACATGTACAACTGAGCACAGACACTGCTCCATTGAGCGAGGACTGGACAGGTCAGGAGGCAGGTGTGGTGAGTATGGTGGCTCCAGTGCCACGGTGCCACAGCACCATCTCCTTGGGAAAGTCCCACACACTCAGGTCAGGGCAGGCTCAGATTCTGCCCCTTGAAAGCACAAGTACTAAATCTGGAATTGTTAGGGGGCAATTGTCAAACAAGTCTTTCCTGGGCTCCCACAGGCTCGAGCCCTTGATGATATTTGGATTCCACATCTTGGTTAAGGATTTATCAGCCTCAAACTCTAGTATGCCAAAAAAGTAAAAGAAAATGAAAAAAAGGAAGAAAGGAAAGAAGAAAGGGGGAGAAAAAAAGAAAAGGAAAGGAGAGAAGGAAAGAAGGAAAAGGATTAACTTATATCACTCAACTCAGAATTATTTGGGCCTTTGTTCTGAATGGTCGATCTGGTTTCCTTCTGGGAAAATGTCACTCAGTCATATCTAAGCATCCCAAGGGGAGGCACAGTTTAGCCTCCACCTCCATCTTTATTATTTATATCAACTGCTCCTGTTCTTTCTATAAATTATTTTTTACTTGCCCGTTTTTCTGACTTTAGCATAAACTCCACGAAAGCAAAGAAATTTTGAACTTTGCTATCATAGCCCCAGAAGAGTGTGATATGTGCAAACATTTTGTTTAGTGAGCCAGAGCACACCTCTTCTTGTTGAATTTATATAAGTTATTTACTTTCAAAATTATTATTAGGAACCACTTTCTATGGACATTTAAAAAGTACTTCCTAGTACTCAAAATTTCTAAGAGTAAATTCCTAGCAAATGAATTTCTAGATTAAATGGTGAGCATTTTAGAAAAATTGATCTACATTGACAAACTCCAAGAAGTTTACAGCAAACTGCACTTATACCAATGACACCTAGAAATGATGGTCTTGATGGCTCCTTAGCAGTACTGGGCATGGTTCTTCAGAATCCTTACCAATTTGTTAGTTGGTAAAAATAAAATCTGATATTTTTAATTTAGATATGCAATTTTTGATACTCTTTGTTTAAGAATTTAATTTTCTGATTCTAGGTAGACTGGGATCATGCCCCTTACTAAGGAATATAAGGAACGCTTCACTATTGTATAATTCTTAAAAAATAAAACAATTCCTCCTGTTAAGATCTAACTTCATCACTTGAATTTATGTAAGTTATTTACTTCCAAATTATTATTATGAACCACTTTCTATGGACATTTAAAAAGTATTTCCTAGTACTCAAAATTGCTCAGAGTAAATTCCTTAGAATGTTCCCATACTTCTGTGTATCTATTCTGGATACACAGTTAGTTTTGGAAAAGCTTTTGTACAGGTGCCTGAGCTTTACTCACTCAATCCTTCGTGCTTATTTTTTGTATCAGTAAATAAAAGAGATGTATGTGTTTTGCTGTAAGAAAGCTCTGTACATGAGAGTCCAAATGGTTAAGTTTTAGGGAAAGGGGAGAATTATTTTAAAGTGTTCCTGTACATCGTAACATGCCCCTTGAGGGAAAAAGTAAGTTTACACACAATTTTTTAGTTGCGATGGATATCGTGCGCTGAGCCCGGCCTTGTGCTCTGTGTGGTAGCTTTCCTTCTAGTACGCCGAAAACACAGTGTGTTTCATGGTGGGACGGAGACATTCCAGGCCACACTTCTGTGTCTTGCTCGGCAGATTTATGCACTTTTGGCTAATTAGTTTGTCCGTATAGACTAATGAACCCTTTCTATTCTCTATGCCTTGTAGCTCTGAAGAGATGACCTCTGTCTTTCTATATGACCTTTGCAGCAAACAGTAATGTACCCCTTTCCTCTTTGTGTTTTACTGCTCTCTCTAAAAGTGTGAAAGATGGCAACTTCCACTAGAAGTCTGTGTGTGTGTAAACTTTAGGTAGGAAAGTCTGTGGGTTTCAAGCAAAAAATTATAGCATTTCAGTCACATTATGTGGATTACATGGCTTCTATTATTTAGAATATAGGATATATCTATTACCGTCTTTTTTTTTTTTTTTTTTTTACCAATTAACGTTCGTACATTTTCTTGATTATATGTTTGACCATGGAATATTTCAGCATCAGACTAACTTGGACCAGCATCTACTCATATGTGTTCAAACAAATTGTTCTTCAGAGAAAGAACAGGCCATGTTGCTCTCATTTACCTTTTTTGGCTTGTATGTGGACTTCAATAGACTGCAATGGAAATATCGCAGGCAAGGATTATCTCTTCACACTTAGGCGTAAACACTAGAACTTAGTATATAACTTGGATTGTGCACCATCCTAGGAACTAGGGTTATTATTTCCTTGAGATACTTGAGTGGATGGATCCGTTGCCAAGCAACTTGCATTCTTATAGGGCTGGGCTAGGGAACAAAAGGGCACCAAGTGGTAATACATACAAGGAAAATGACAAAGACACATGGAAAAATAAAGCCTCCATCTGGGAATGTAGTGCATCACTGGAAATGTGGAATACGTCCTCCCTTAATAATTTATTTCAATAGCAACCAATGTATGATAATATCTTCAATATCTATGGCTGTCCATCCATCTACCCATCCACCATCCATCCATCCATCCATCCATCTGGACTGACTGATTTTGAGGTTAGAAATTATAAGGAGTAACCTAGAGCTATATATCTATTATATTCAGTAAGTATTTACCTTTACATAATTTCCTCTGTTCCACTTTCTCCTCTGTCTCTTAATATATTTTTATTTTTCATCTTCTTCTGGCATGTGCTTTTTTTTCTCTCAGATGTGATTTTATAGACAATACTGTTGCCTTATTGTTACGTGGTGCTTAGAAACTCTATCTGAGCATGAATATAGATTCCTCCAGAACATCATCAGGCCAGGCCTTGCCTCCACACTGTGCAAAATGAAATGAAAATGTGAGGAGTTAGGATACACATTCATATATGCAATCAGCTTCATATATTTAAAAATGTAAGTCAGTTCTATTTGTCCAAGTATACTATAAAACAAGCTTTTTCTCACTATAGATAATAAAACTAAAGGAAAGTATGAGTTCCTTCTTTCTGAGAGAACTTCCAGCATTGTATGAGATTGTGTTCCTCAGGCCGTGTGTTTTTTAATAGGCTGCCCCTAGGATAATGAACAACAAGAATCTAGTTATTCTCAAGTAATGCAGAAAAAAAGCATAATCTAACTGAGGGACATGTGTAAAGGAACAAGGGAACTATTACTTATTTAGTGCCTATTGTATGCCTGACATTGTGCTAAGCATTTCTTGATAGATTTTAGAATTTAATCTTCAAAAATACTTGTATTGTGGGTATTATCCACATTTAAAAATACAAAACTAAGCCTTGGAGAGGTTAAATAACTTGCACAGAGCCAGTCACCTGAAAGGCAGGCTTTCTGCCCTCAGTATACAGACTTCTATTAAGCTGCACTATTGAGGAAGTGTTTCCTTTTGAGATGCAAGTAAACGCATAACACAAGTTCAATGAGGCGGTCTAGTCTGGGTACTTGTTTGATAATTCTTCAGAGGGAAGTGTGTGTGTGTGTGTGTGTGTGTGTGTGTGTGTGTTGGGGTGGGGAGCACGTCAGCAGTTTTGGAGAAATGAGAAGGAGATATGTGAGTATTTGGACTATTGGGATTCTACCTACTTCTCTTCTGGCCATTAGCATAGGCCATCCATTCACACTGACCTCGAACTTTTCCTCTTTATCATTTTTTTGGTCCTTTCTATTCTTTTCTACTTTTATCACCTTTTCGCCTTTGTCTGCCTGTTTAACTACTAAACTGAATGTAGCTGGTGCTTCACCAGAAGCCCTTGGGTCCCTTTTATCTTTACTTGTATTCCCTTCTCCTTGTCTTCCATGTGCTTCTGGGGCTCATAGTTGCCCTACAGTTGTCTTCAAGAGATCACCACTGCAGCACCTTTCAAGACAGCCAGAAGTGCCTGAAAGCATTGTTCCTCTCATTTCTACTTAACCAATGTCTTATGTAGGATCTAGAAAGGTATATGGGGCCGGTGCCCTACTCCTTGAGCCACAGGTGCCATCCCCTGTTATATTTGATGTGTTTTCAGACTCACTTGGTATCCAAGGTTGGATGGGCCCAGCTGCAATCCATCATACAATGGAAATGGTACATCTATTATAGAGTCAAGCACAAGCAGATCCAGAAGGCACACATCCTTCTGAAAAATAACTCAGACTTTGGTGCTATCCCAATAGCACTAATGCTTCTTAGTTTATGTCCACAGCTTCGTGATGAGCTAATGGAGGAAGGAAAAAATCAAGGGATAAATTCACAGATGGTCTGGCTCAGTATGCTTGTGCACTGCACCCGTTCCTGGGTATCTCAGAGGACAATGGTGGAAAGAACTTCTGGCAGTGGACAGAGCTTTGGTCAGGGCACCTGGTAATTTACTTTTTGTAGAAAGAGAAGTGGCCCAGTGTAAGGATGTGCACAAACTCCTGGGGAACAGAGGATGGTTTCCTTGGCTAATTAGGGGCCTGAAAGTAGCAAGATGAAGAAGATTGAGGACAAAGAGGTTAGGTTCAGAAGCATTGAATGTACTTATGGGAGGGAGAGTAAACTGTGGAGATCTTTATTTTGCATGTTGATGTCTACCAGAAACCATCTAGAGTTTAGGTGACACTTAACAATAAGGCAGATGGGATGACTTATCTAGTAGATGCCAACCATCCTTTGTCTTTGGCCACCCCAGTGTCCCATCTTTGGTCATCACAATGTGCATGTGAGCTAAGTAGCCATTGTGTCATTCACAAAATGCATATGTTCCTTCTTACCAAGCTGACTTAGTGTCTGTGCTGAATGTGCAGTTTTTCAGCAGCAGAGACCAACATTGAGACCCTCATACACATCTAACCCTCTTCTTTAAGAAGATCAACCAATAACTCAGTGGCAAGTTATTTACATAGGATGCTTTCTGTCATGGACAGGGTGATGATTTATCATGATGGGGATTGGCATGCATTTCTAGGCCTGGCTGCAGTTCCTCTGCTTTGCTACTATCTAGGGGCTCACAGAGTTTCTAATTTATAGACATGAGATCCTTGAACCAGTGGGCCCAACTTATAGCAAAGGAGTGGCAGCCAATGAATGAATGACTGTGGGGTCCCATTTTGCCACATGCCTTATCACTCATCATCCAAAGACCGAGTCTTGATGGAGCTTGGAAATGGTCTCTTGTAGGCATAGCTAAGGTACCGGTTTGGAAGTGACACCCTGTGAGTCTAGGTCAGGGGTCTTCAGGATGCAGTATATACCTTGTTTTGGTTGATATTATGTTTAAACTTAGCCATTCCTCATTGTGCAGATATTTGGTCAAATGTTGCTATGGATGTTTCTGCAAGGTTGTTTTGGACGAGATTAATATTTAAATTGGGAGACACTGGCTGGTGTAGTGGCTCTGGCCTGTAATCCTAGTACTCTAGGAAGCTGAGATGGTACATTGCTTGAGCTTATGAGTTTGAGACCAGCCCAAGCAAGAGGGGGACCCCCATCTCTGCTAAAAATAGAAAAACTACCCGGGCATCATGGAGGGCACTTGTGGTCCCAGTTATTGGGGAGGCCAAGGCAAGAGGATTGCCTGAGTCCAAGAGATTGAAGTTGCTGTGAGCTGTGATGATACCATGGCACTCAACTTAGGACATCAGAGTGAGACTCTGTCTCAAAAATACATACATACATACATACATACCTGCATACATAATACATACATATCTACATAAAGGGACATTGAGTAAAGTAGTTCACCCTCCATAATGTGAGTGGGCATCATCTGCTTGGTTGATGGCCTGATTGGAACAAAAAACTGCTGACCTCCCTCAAGCAAGATAGAATTTTTCCAGGAGATGGGCTTTCAGACTGGAATTGCAACTTTGATTCTTACCCTGGTTCTCTGTCCTGCCAGCTCTCCCTACAGATTTGGGATTTGCCAGTCTCTTAATCATGTGAGCTAGTTCCCTAAAAATGTATCACTCTCCCTCTCTATATCTATTGGTTCTGTTTTTCTGGAAAACTCTGAGTAATGCCTACCTACAGCAGGCATTTTAACATGGTGCTATATCCCCCATGAGGAGAATCTTCAGATCTGGATACCAAAGGGTAGAAATAAGGGCAGCCCTGTTTAGCATAACCCCTAGTGACCCACTTGGGGGGGTTTGTGTTCCTTGTCTCCATAACTTTGTGAGTCAAGACATTCCCATTCCACAGGGAAATGATTCCATCAGGTGACAAGTTAAAAACCTCACTAGGACATAAAGGGATAAGGACATAGTTGGCTGCTTTAGGCTCCTTGTGCTGATAGACTAGTATGTAAAGAAAAGATCTACTGTGCTGGCAGACGTGATTAACCTGGATCATCAGCTGAAGAGAGAGGTTTCATTGTATAATGTGAGCAAAGAGTAATATGTTTAAAGCTCAGGAGATCCTGGGCTGCCCCTCACTGGTCCTGGGCTTAGGTGTACCACAAATGCTTCTAGTTTATTCTTACCCAACAGGTCCCTTAAATGTCATTCAGGGAAGAGGTTCTTTTTTTTGAGACAGAGTCTCACTTTATCGCCCTTGGTAAATTTCCATGGCATCACAGCTCACAGCAACCTCTAACTCCTGGGCTTAGGCGATTCTCTTGCCTCAGCGTCCCGAGTAGTTGGGACTACAGGTGCCCGCCACAACGCCCGGCTATTTCTTTATTGCAGTGTGGCTCGGGGCTGGGTTTGAACCTGCTGCCCTCGGTATATGGGGCTGGTACCCTACCCACTGAGCCACAGGCGCCACCCGGGTAGAGGTCGTTAAACAACTAACGTCTGAAGATAGTCTATATTATTCCCATCACACCGTCTTCTTAACTTCCCTTTTAGCATATTTGACACTAGCATTTGTATTCCTTGTTGATTTATTTCTATTTATTGTCTCCCCACAGAATTTAAGCTTGATCAGGACAAAGACCTTGTTTACCTTGTATATCATTGTCTCCGAAACATACCGCACAGTGCTATACACAGTTAAAGGCTAAAAAATACTTGTTGAATGAATAAATAATGGATTTGCAGAGTTTATGGCAAGACCCAAGCTTATGTAATTTTCTTGAGAGAACTCAGGCAAGATATCTGGGCAATTGATTGTGCTTGATGATACAGACTGTTGTGAGGAAGATGGTAACTTTGGCTGCGTTTGTGGCTACTCTGTGGTTAACTGAAGTGAGCTGACCAAAGGACATAAAGAGACCCCAAAAGGGTAGCTTTAAATGACATCTTTTAAGCTCTGACTGCTGGGAAGCCCTGCCCCAGGTACTCCGGTTTGGGTGCCAGCATCACAAAAGAGCTGGCAAACTATGAGCCAGGTGAGCTCTTAAGGAAAGAAAGGTAAGTCACCAATAGCAACAAGGATTGCAAACAGTGGCCACAGTTGCTGACAAGAAAATGGGCCTGACATGCCTATGTGGTGCCAAGACCTGCCCCTCTCACGGGCTTTCTGGCCAGCCTCAGGACGCTGCCCTGTCAACACTGTTCACTTCCAAAGGAAAAGACCCCGAGATCCTACTCACCCATTTCTAGCTAGTTCCTTACATGGCTTTAGGTGATTGAGAAAGATATGCAGAGATATTTATTGCAATTATTATTCCTGCCTTTTCTTCCATACTTTTAAATTTATTTTATATAAATTAAAAGTGCGTACCACATAAGCAAAACTTCTTTTCACATGTTCTATGTTACATAGCAAGTCACAATTTATTATGGGTTGAAATGTTCATCTTAAGTTTTAGGAAATATGCATGTCTCTTGCTGTTTACCGTTTTAAACAGAGCAAAATCTGAAATCAAAAACTATTTTAACACATTTGTGAAGTCCACTCTATAATGCAGTGTGACACTTTTATAACCAAAGAAGTACCAATACATGTATGAACACATATGTGCAAAGAAAAGAGAAAAAAAGAGGAGAGAAAGAAAGAAAAGACAGGAAGGAAGAAGGAAAGAAGGAAGGAAGGAAAGAAGGAGAGAAAGAGAGAGAGAGAGAGAGACAAGTTGGCCTAGAATTCCTCATTCCATTTTATTCTGACTTGAATTTCCCTGGCCCAGATCTAGAACTGGAAGGTGGTGGTTTATTGTATTAAAGGCTAAGCTTGTGGCTTTTACTTCCTGTTCCAACTAAAACCAAGATGTCCAAGGAGTATGTTTGGAAGGACGCTTTTTAAAATGACTTCTAGCTCTGTGTCTCGGGCAGAGAATGTGAGGAGTTTGGGCAAACTTCAGAAAACAGCTTTAATGCAGAGAACCATGGACAATAAGGTCTTGCTTACACAGAGCTCTTCTCACCCAGTTGGGGGCAAGGTCTCCAAATAATCTTGTCTGTGAGATATAGATATTTCTGGGACATTTTCATAACCAGCTTCATATAGTAATTAGCCTCGGAGTTGAAGTACACTAGAAACTACTGAGCCCTGGGCAGTGGTTAAATTAGGAGTGAAGGTAAGCTGGGCTGTTCTCCATTGTGGAGTTAAAAACAAAAGGTGGGCACAGAGCGCACACTTGTTCTGCCCTTTCTTCTCCCACTGCATTTTCATTTCCCTTTTCACTGCCCCAGAGGCCTAATAAAGGACTCTAAGGCACCACATTCAATGCAGCTTTAAAAATCCACTCGGAGGACAAAATTGCAGTAGGAATTGGAATTTTGTTTTTCTTTCGGGTTTAATATGACTTACTAGGTTCAGCGTACTTTGTAATATATTCCTTAACCGCAGGATCATGAGGGCAGGTTCCCTGGGGGAAAGTGGCTCTGTGAGTTGATTAGCACCGGCCGCTGCTTCCTACCCCTCTTCTGCGCAGGTATTAGATGTTCAGACAGCGGAGTGTGTGCTGAGCTGCCGGGTCCCTTGCTCCATTTTCCTGCAAGCCAGTGATGCCGAGTCTTCTGCTCGGCCTGTCAGAACTTGATAGCTCTGTAAACACTGAAATCCTTGTTGCCATAACACCAGGGAAAATAATATGGGATCCTGCATATAAATATAGCGAAGGCCTTGGGGAATGGGAGCATTTCTAAATGACTTGAAGCTCTGTCACGGCATAATCTCTTATAAATAAATGTCAGCGTAGTCACCGAATGCAGACTGGATTTTTGCCTGACTGCAGTGCTCAGCCTTCTAGACAATAGTTATGCTAAGGGATTATCTTTTAACATAGTGCAGTTATCTCCTTTGTTTGTTTTCTTTTTTCATTATTCACATAAGCCAAGGGAAATGAAAAGCATCTTATTTCAGGCAGAAGGGCCTGTGAATGATTAACTTTGGTTCCATGCATTGAGACTTTGCATAGTAACCCCTTGGCTTACAGCGAGAAAGAGGCTCAAGGCAGCAACAGCAGCCCAGGGACCTGAGACCAACATTCTCGAATGAAGGTGGGGAGAAACAGATTAAGGCTGAGCGTTGTGTTTATGGGTGGAATTCTCTGTAGCTCATTTAATTCTGCATTCGTTTTACTGCACTTTTCTTGGTGGAGGAGATGTGTTTCTCTGGCCTTTGCTCTCGTGTTTTGCGTACACTTGAGAATCCAAGTGAGACTTGGCCAAGATTATGGCTTGATCTGGTTTATGCTACCCTAGTTTATGTTTTCTTCCTACTACTATCCAAAACTGGGATAACCTTGGCTAAATGTATATTAAAAATGAAATTAACAGATAGCTTAACAATGGCCTGAGGTTTAGATTTTAGTTCAACTAACATGTAGTTGGTAAAGTTTGGCACTCTTGAAATTAGGGATAGCACAAAACATTATATGAAAGAAAGAAAAGCAAATGGTGTGATTATATGATTCCAATTAAAAGGGTGTAAGGATGTAAGAAACTCACTGTACAAATATGAAGGATGAAGTAAAGACCAATTCCATATTTTTTATGGACATTTGGTGCTTAAATGTTTATATAACAAGGTCCATTTTCTTGAAAAACAAGACTTGAGTTAAAAGAGTCAGAAGAAAATGAAGTGCAAGCTAAAGGCAGAAGAAACATTCGAGAATTTAGGAAAATGCAGTATAGTTATAATCGAGCCAAAATATTTAGGACACTTAAATTTAGACTACAAGTCAATCCAGATGTTTATTTATTAATGTTAATAATGTTTCCAGTGTTGTTATAGAATACCAAATCCCAGGGGTTCCACTTCTAAGTTTAAAGGCAAATGCATGGCCTTTATTCTGTTCCAGCTCTGTTTTAATTTTGGGAGTTTTTCTATGGCCATGATTTTCCTGTAAATGTGTTTGCAAAATCTTGAGCAGCTCCTGATGCCTTGCAGAAAGTCTGAGTGAAACACTGCTCTAGCAAAGCTTTCCACTTTCTGCATTTCTCTTCTTGCTTCCATGGCAATAAAGAAAGAAACTTGGCATAAGAATATAATCTGTTCCTGCCTGTTTCTCATCTGAAGTCATAAACCTCTGCCATCCCACCCAAGACTAGAATTTCAGCTGGCATGGAACAGCTGTCTGCTTACAGGTTTATTCCGGTAGTAACCAAAGACAAAACTATTTTAATTGAAGGCCCTAGGCTGTTCTCCAAACCCTCACAATCTCTGGGTCATCCCTAAGAAGAAATCATTGAGGAAAAGGTACAAGTTACATTCTTTCTTATAATTTTTGACACACTGTATATTTATGGAGTTGCAAACATTTTACCCTTCTCATTTCTCTAGATTGGATGCCAGTGGAGCAAAGGAAGGTCACACACTCAAAAGCCCAGGGGCTCAGGCACACAAGCTAAGTCAGCAGAGTCGGCTGCAGTGCATGGGAGGAGTGTCCGGTCCAAAGGGGCATCTGCTCCTCCGCTTCCCTTATTGTTACCATGTGGGAATGTGGAGCCCAGCATTGCCAGACATTCTGGTTTGTCAATAGAAGTTCCCAATCCTGCTTCTTATGTGAATTCTGCAGAGTTTTAAATGATGGCAATTAATCTGAATTAAAATCCAAACACTGTGAAGGTCATCCCAAATATCCTTGACTCTGGACTGAATGTTCGGTGTTTTAGTATCCAGTTCTTAGGCTTCGCTCCTCATTCTCTATAGGGAGACTTTGCATTTCTCAGCTGCTTAGGTTCTAAATCTATCGGGTTGCATCATTTATTTATAAATTTTACTTTTTATTCTGGTAGTTCTGCATAAAGAACATAAGTCGTAGAGTTAGGGAGGTACAGATATATAGTTCCAGATTTTTACCAAATTGTGACTTGCACCAGCTTAATCTCTTGAAGCCTCTATTATAACACTTGGAAATGAAAACCTATTTTACATGTTGTTTGGAGGATTAAATAAACTATCACATGTAAAACACCTAGGCTGGATTGCGGGTGCTCTTTGTGGGGTAGTTACCATTTTGATCATCACTGTTCTGAACATTACTGTGAAGCGATGGGCTTTAGAAGACACTAGATTTCCATCAGAACGACTTTCTGTCAGAATAGGGGGAGGGGCCTCTCCGCAGGTCTAATATGTAACGTAATACAAAGAAAGGGTATCAAGAGCCATTTACATTGTCTTTAAGAATTTTAGGATTTGGGGAGTGGAAGAGACCTTGAGGAAACAGGAACTCTGACAGTGAGAAATGATAGAAACATTAATTTTGTGTCAGGCATTAATATTTGGAATCATGACAAGGGGATGCTTTCATTAAAATGCACTGCGATGTGTTAAAAATGTGACTTTGTAACAATAAAACCAAATACCGTATGGAGAACCATGTTGTGAAGTCAAAGAATGTAGGCTAAAGTTTTCCCTATCAGTTTCTTTGGGGTTATTAACTTTGGAATAAATAATTGAAAGCCACTTAGAACATCGGCTTCTTTTGTGTCCAGCCAGGTCTCCTATGAGGGGACATTTCTTCTCTTCCAGCTCTGGCTCTGTGATCTGTAGCTGGTGGTGACAAGGGCGCTCAACCCATTGGGGTGCACAAAATGGAGTTTGAGAAGATAAGTGATGTTTTCCTTATGCTCTGTCTTCAAATTCAGGCACCAGGAAAGCTTTAACACTCTAAGGATGAGACTTCTTTCTTTCCTTTTCCTGGAACAGCTGCAAGTAATAACAGAAAAGAAAATGTCAGTCTAACAAATAGTCCAGTGATAAAAAAAATAAGGTAATCATGTAATGTGTATGGTTCAATGTATGTAACCTGTGTCTTTCATGTGACATACACCCTTGCTTGTTCTGAGGTCTTTGACAGTGTGATAATGAGTGGCGAGGCTGCACCTGGAGTCTCAGGAATGGTCATCTATGAGCCATTCCTAACATTTATTGAGAAAACTCTTTTGTTTTTAAAATATAATGGGTTATAGGTCTGGTCACATATGGGTCTCAAAGATTCTTGCTAATATTTAAGAGATGTAATGAATAATATAATAATATTACTGTTAAAAGGAAAACTTCAGGCAAATTAAATTTAATAGAGTTTAATTGAGCGAAGAGCAGTTACTGATTGAGGCAGCCCCCAAACCAGAATGGGTTTAGAGAGGCTCTGGCACTGCTACATAGTTGGAGAAAATTTATGGACAAAAAAAGGAAAGTGATATACAGAAAACAGATGTGAGGTACCGAAACAACTGGATTGGTTATAGCTCAGTGTTTGCCTTATTTGAATATGGTGCAAAGAGTTGGCAGCTTTTGCTTGGTGAAACTCAGTGATTAGCACAAGAGTAGGTTGCAGCTTGTTTATATATCCAGTTAGGTTATATTTAAAACTTCAGGTTGAACTTAAAATATCTGAAGAGCCCACTTTAGGCTTAATTTCCAATTATCATCTACTGTGAGATATGAATTATGCTGGGCACTTAAGGGATGCCATTTGTAATTCTCACCACCCTTTATGTAATTATGTCCATTTTACAGAGCGGTAAATTGAGTTTCAAGTATAAATGGCTTCCCTTGGGGAACGTAGATGGTTAGAAGAGGCAAGAATCGAGCCAGACGTGTTACTCTATGTAATGTAAGTACATGTGTAATCAAGTTCGGAACAACGTTAGTCCACTTAGAGCCCTGATCAGAATTCAAGCGGGGGTTGGTTGAAACTTCACGATATTATTTTCCTGGTTTCACCCTGGTGATTTTTCAACCAAGAGGTTAGAGATGCAGGCATCAGAGTTGCACATAAGCTTGAAGCTTTTAGAGAAAATAAAAATGAGGGAGATAGATAGATAGATATACAAGTATGAACTGATAGAAAGTGTACATATTGGGCAATGAGAAGAAAGACTTTTATTGAAAAGAAGAGCAAAGGAGGTCACAAGAACTAAGAATGAACCAATACATGCGGGATGCTCTTAAGATGCTGAGGCTGTATGACTGGAGGACAATTATGATCAAAGCTGACCAAAGGACCTTCAGGCCAGTCAGAAAAGTATCCAACAATTCCAAGGAGTGGAGTGAGGGCTCAACCTACAACAGGACATGAAAATAGAAGAAACCAGTGAGGACAGTAACCCCAGAGAGTCAGAGCTTGAAGAATTGCTCATGACAAGAAAAGGCATAAACCCAGAGAAGATTTAGAAGAGACTAATAATGCTCAACCCTCTGTCAAGCCAAGGAACAGAAAACTATATTCTTGTAGCTGCACTCATCAGATACAGCTTGCAGATGAAAGTCCTTTTAATTCTGGTAAACTAACATACCCTTGAGAGAACTGTACTCACTGGATCTCTGCAGGAGCTCTGCGGGTAGCAACTGGCCACAGTGACAGGAAGGGGAAAGGTTGGGGGCCTGGTCTTTGGGAGAGAAAGCTATCTCCTTAGAAAAGTTGTCAGTTAGCTCTTAGAACTTATCCAAGAGAGGGGGATCCAGGAACCTAAGTCAGAGAATCTCTGCCAGAGATGACGACCTCCAGGCCAGAGGTTCAGAGGTGGAACCGTGAGAAGATAAGAGGGCAAGACCTGAGAGGAAGGAGCTGGAAGGAACTTAACAGAGATAGTCCGCAGAGGAAGGGCTGAAACACCTCCAGAGCAAGGGTGGGTTATAAACAGAAAATAGGAAGAGGAGCCCAGGGGAAAACGATTCAGAAAACACTTTGGAGAAAGGACAACAGAATCCTGGGCTGAGCGCCCAGAAGCAAACTAAAGACTAAGCAGACTTCTTGAATGAACTCCACATGGAAATACTGGCTGGGGCATAGCATTGAGCTGCTCAGCCCAGTATTCTTCTTTAGACCCCAAGTGCAGTAGAAGGCCTGGGGCCCAGCAGGTGAAGACCTCTCACTTGCCTACCCTGGGGGAAGGACTGAAGTGAGAATAGGTTGTAATTCTTAAAAGAGCAGCCTTTGAGGGATGCAAAATAAAAATGATACAAGAGAGCCCCTTGTGGAACTTTTTAAATACCCAAGACTGTTACCAAGTAGAAGCTATTCTCCAACTCTGATTTCATCACAGAACAGAAAGGTTACGTTCATGGTTAGCTGTCCTTGTGTGCTGGACTGTGGTTGGGGGGGGCTAAACACTTGGGAAGACCAAGAAGTGGTGTAGGGCCATTCCCCAAGAGAGGTAAGTCCTAGAAGAGAAAATTTCCCTTCCTGACCATGAGAGGACCATGTAAATGAACTCAGGTATAGCAAAGATGGAGAAGTCTTTTCTTTGGAGCTATGGTCTTGAAACAAGAATATGTTAAATAAATTGATTAAAAAGCACAAGAAATTATGTTCTTTTGAGGAAGAGAAGATGTGTCAGAGATAATGTGACTAGCATCTGTTTAGTTTTATTTAAGGATATAACAGCAAAGATTTTTTAAAAATTAGTGCAAGATATCCTGAAGCAATCTTTGACTATCACTGAGATTTTTTAGGGAAAAGATAACTTATATGGAAAATGCCAACTTTACAAAATGAAAAAAAAATGTTTAGAACTGTTCATTGTTATAGGTAGATACTCTATCAAAGATAGTACATCTTCTTTGAGTAAGAAAAATTTATGGCACTTTGAATTAAGAGGATACTGTATCTTGTTCAAAAAAAGTACTCAGTATGTCTTTGTTGAGCAGATAAAATAAGTTAAGGAAACAAACTGATGAATAGATGAAAGAACTTAGTTGCATATTCCATCTGGGTAGTCTTTCTCCAAGATGAGTTAGCTGCCTTTCCACGGCCCTATTACCATGTACATATCCTATCATAGTAAATCACATCGTGTCCTCCTTTATGCTGTGTTCTCTACTAAACTGGAAGCACCTTGAGGGTAGGGACTATTCTTATTCTTATTCCTATTCTTATTCTTCATGATATCTCTAGCACTGACCACAGTACTCTGCATACAGTAGACATTCAAGAAATAGTTGTATAAATGAATGATATTATTTTTAAGAGTACTAGCTAAAGCCAAACACTCAATTAGCACTGCATGGGAGAATAAGAGAGGTTATTCTTTAAAAAATACTTGATTAATGTCTAGAAATACCATTAAGAGGATATGATAAGAGAAGAACAGCAGGACAATTTGAATTCTGTTATTATAATTTGAACTTATGGTATATTTAGAATGAAGAATGGATTGTAATGGTTCATAGCGAAGAATTCCTTTATTGGAAATGAAAGGCTGAAGAATCGAGGATGGAGACTTGCTTCTTACCAAAAACACAGCAGGGGCATGTTCTCCCCGCTAAAATCACCCAGACTGTCAGATTAAACATAGATTATTTCTTGGAAATAATGTTCCCAGAGGAAATCCAGCATCTATCTCCCCCTACTGGTGTCATATTAAGAGTGATGTTTGACTTTTTTTTTCTAACTTTTTTTTAACTGAGCAATGTTCTAAGACGAACATTTTAATTTGTAATTTGGCGAAAAAAAAATCTTATGTAAAATTTGAGTATTTTATCATGGATGCTTGTGTTGTGAGGAGACTTACTGAGATTTAGGGTAGGCAGGAGGCATGGTTAAATATTGTTGTTGGTTCCTCTGCCATTAAAAGATTTACATGATAGTGGATTATAATTGGTTGATGCAATGAATGTTTTAATAAACTTTTTACTGTAGAAAACTTCAAACACACACAAAAGTAGAGAGAATAATATAAGGAACTTCCATGTACCCATTATCCAGCTCCAACAAAGGAATCGTAGCTAATCTTCTCCCATTTATTACTTCCCTGAAATGTCATATTTGGATGGTTTTGACACAGAATCCAAGCACTGTATTATTTCAAATGCAAATATTATAGTATGTATCCAAAAGGTAAAGATGCTTAAAATTTCCCCATAATATCATTATTATGCTGAAATTAGCAGTAATTTTTGTTAATATCTTAAATTACCCAGTGTTCAAATTTCCATAATTGTTCTAAAATTTGTAATAATTTATTTTATAGTTTATTTGAAATTAGCTTTTAACAAAGGCTATGGATTGTAATTGTTTGGTTATCATTTTTAAATCTCATGGAATTTATAAGTTTCCTCCTCTATCAATATTTTTTTTGCAATATTTTTGTTGACAAAATAACACCATTTCAGTTCTGTATAGTGTTCCACAATCTAGAATTTGCTGACTGGGCCCCATGGTGTTAAGACATGACTCTGTCCTCTGTATTTCCAGTCAATTGGTGGTTAGATTCAGAGGCTTAATTTTATTCAGGTTTTTCTTTCTTTCTTTTCTTTTTTCTTTTTCTTCTTTCCTTTCCTTTCTTTTCCTGTTTCTTTCTCCCTCTCTTCCTTTTCTTCTCCTTTCAAGTTGTTGTATATTTTTATCACACAGTTTAGGAGCTACTGAAGTGTCTTGTATAGAGCAACCTCCCTAGAGCAGCACTCTCTAATAGAAATTTCTATGCTGTTGAAAATGTTCTGCCTCTGTGTTATCTAATACGGTAGCCACTGGCCACATGTGGCTGCTAAGCACTTGAAATGTGGCTAGTATGATTGAGAAACTGAATTTTTAATTTAAAAATTTTAGTTATTTTGGACTTAAATGCTCATATATGGCTAGTGGCTACCCTATTAGATTGAACAGTTCTTGACTTACCAATTCATAAAAGGTTAAAAATGATAATTCTATTAGTCTATGATTTCTTTCTTTCTTTGTTAATTAGAATATTTTTATAAAGAGAAACTTCCTCTTATCAAATACATTGTTATCATGAGATTCATATCATACAAAATAGGTAGAAAAATTGCTAATTTTTTTCCTTATGTTTATCAGCTGTCAAAAAAATGAGTTGGTTCCTTAGCATTTTCCAAAGGTGACCCATGGGGATTTTATTTCACTATGAAGTCATAAGTCACGTTTTAGTTCATTGTAGTTATTCTTATTGATGCTCAAATTGATCTATCCTTGGCCAGAGAGGGCCTGTTTCCTCATGAGTGCTCTTTATATCATCCTACAAGTCTCCGATAGTGTCCTGGCTTCTGATAAGGTGTTCTAGAGTCATCTGGACATTTCCTGCCTTATATCTAAAATTAACCATTTGTTCGAGAGGCCTTGGTTCCATTTAGTGTTCAATTTCAGGAACATGTAATTTGAGTTCTTGGGGGGATTATTGCTATTGGGTTGCCCATTATTTCTAGCTTTATAAAAACAGAGCTAGATAGAATTTTTAAAAAATAAACTGTATCATGAATTCATCCTGATAGATGAGATTTAAAATTAGGGCAACAGGGTTGCCTTTGATTTTAGGTCTTTTTTCTGTTTATGCTGAAACCCTCATTTCTTAGTGACATCAACCTGGTTACCCACTTCCTTTATTCTACAATACACAGACAATAAGTGCAGAATAACAATGCCAACAGTGCCAACAAAAGTTCATTATTGAGAAAATTTAAGAATTTTGGGTTATCTAAAATAGTTCTTTCCTTTCTGGTTTTGCCACAAACCATATAGACATTTGCATTTATTTATTTCATTTTATTATTAGATTTTTTTTTTAATGTAGTTTTGGTTGGGCATGGTGTCTCATGCCTACAATCCTAATACTCTACGAGGCCGAAGCAGGAGGATTGCTTAAGCTCAGGAGTTTGGGACCAGCCTGAGTACAAGTGACACCCTGTTTCTACAAGAAATAGAAAAATTAGCCAGGTGTTGTGGTGGTCATTTGTGATCCCAGCTACTGGGAAGGCTAGAACAGGAGGATTGCTTGAACCGAGGACTTTGAGGTTGTGGTGACCTATAATGATGCCATTCCACTCTATCTGGGGCAACAGAGCAAGATTCTGTCACTCCCTCCAAAAGTAGTTTCATTTTATAATTATGTAAGATATTTATAAATGTGGTTCCAGAGTGAAATCTACGAGACAAGGTATTCAAGAAAGTTTAGCTTCTTTTCCTAAGAAACTCATTTCCTCCCTCCAAGTATTCATTTTTAAAAAATTTATGGTTCACTCCTTCATTTATTTTTATTAATAAAGATATATAAAGATGTGTTTATACACTAGAACCTCTGTAAGTTGACCACTCAAGGGATAAAGTGGTCAACACACAGAGATGGTCAACTTAAGAAACTAGGCCTGCTGTACCGATATGTACGTGTGGTACATGTCCAGCCTATAAAAATTAGGTACACTTAAGGAGGTGGTTAATTATGAAGGTGCTACTGTATTTATAGCCTTCTGAAATGAACCATAATATACTATGCATAATTTTTTGCTTACTCTTAATGATGTATTCTGAAGCTCACTGAAGAAAAGTAAGTACAGACAGATCTCATTGCTTTGTGTTTCACATTTTATTCAGGGATTCCTTTATTAATGAACATTTAGACTGTGGAATGTTTTTTTTAAAAAATTTCAAATGATAGCATCAGAAAACGCATTATATTTCTCTACAATCTTTGACAATAATTTGTAATTATCACTAGGTTCATATAGGTATTCACAAAAATTTAAAACATAAATAATTATATTAATTACCTACGAGAAACATTGGTGAGAAATTAAGGTAAATCTACTGAAAGGTGTAAATTTGGTATCCTCAAACTCAAAGAAAATATTTTAATTTTCATTAATTATCCCATTAGGGGACTGGTGGCTATTTTTCTTTTTTTTTTTTTTTTTGAGGCAGAGCCTCAGGCTGTCACCCTGGATAGAGTGCCATGGCATCACAGCTCACAGCAACCTACAATTCCTGGGCTCAAGCGAGTCTCTTGCCTCCGCCTTCCAAGTAGCTGGGACTACAGGCACCCACCACAATGCCCGGCCATTTCTTGGTTGCAGCCGTCATTGTTGTTTGGCGGGCCCGGGCTGGATTTGAACCCACCAGCTCAGGTGTACGTGGCTGGTGCCTTAGCCCGTTGAGCCACAGGCTATTTTTCTGATCTTTATGTTTCTTACGCTAGACTTAGAAAAGTTAGAGTGATTGAACTTGAGATCTGTGAATGAAAGAAGAAATATCTTTTAGGATGTAGAATGATAGCTGTCTTCATTGTTTTACCTTAAATTATTTGCCTATAAGTTTTGTAGGGAATTTGTGGTAAGAGTATAATAATAAAATGCTAGATAATTATTGCTGTTATTTGGATACATGTATAAATTAGAAGTTTGAAGACAGTTATTTGCAATGATTATATATGCTTTAGCCATTCTATTCACTCTACCTCCGTTACCATATAAAAAGATTTAAATGGCAAAAAGCAGTGGTAACTGAATAACCAAACAGCGACAAGCCAGCAGTGCTCCATTTTATGGAGGACGTGCTCATATTTTCTCTCTTGTCGGGACAAGATATGGGGTCTGTCATGGTTTTTCTTTTTTCCCCCAACTCTATTTAGAGGATTTCAGTAGGTTCTCACTCATGCACCTTTATTTGTTAGAAGTTGCTATATATATATATATATACACACACACACACATATATATTTTTTTGAGACAGAATCTCAAGCTGTTGCCCTGGATAGAGTGCCGTGGCGTCACAGCTCACCGCAACCTTAAACTCTTGGGCTTAAGCGAGTCTCTTACCTCAGCTTCCCAAGTATCTGGGACTAGAGGTGCCTGCCACAAGGCCTGGCTATTTCTTTTGTTGCAGATGTCATTGTTGTTTTAGCAGGCCCGGGGTGGGTTCGAACCTGCCAGCCTGGGGGTATGTGTCCAGCGCTACCCACTTAGCTACAGGTGCCACCTGAGGCTGCTATAATTTTTATGAGAATACTCTAGTACTGATAATTCTACCATTAGTTGATTCTGTTTATGCAAGAAATACATTCTAATTAAAACCACTTTATGATCTTGAACTGTGAGTTAGAAGAGTTGTATCTATGGTGAATGACTAAAAAGAGAGTCCCAGATATATCAGTACACCTAATTCCACATAACTTTCAAAATCATGAGTCTCAAGTAGTAAAAGTGTCCTAAGCCAATATAGGAATGACTAACTTTCCAGTAATTTTTTAAAGTTTTGAATTTTTAATGTCTTTTCTTATAGCTATAAACTTCTGGTTCATTTATGCTAGCAGTGTTATCAGTGAATGTAATTTTAGATTCTGTATTCCATATTTTAAATTCTATATTCCATATTTAATGAAATTTTATTTATAGGAAAGAAAGAATGAGTATTCATAAGGACCTAACTAAAGAGGCCTCTGACATCCAGTAAGCAGTTGTCGAGTGTGCCTATGATTATGTGTCTGTGAGTGAAATGGTACTTAAAACTCTTGATTAGTTAGCAGGGAGAATGAACAGAGCCAACTGCTTTGTACAACCTGAAAGAAATGAGGATAGAAGAAATAGCTGTGAGTGATAATGGTGGTAAGCTCCCCATCAGTCCCTTTACCCCAAACTTTAGGAAGGCCACGGCCTTCTAGATATGCTTCCTTTTGGCGTCTACTAAATTAGAACTGGAATTTTAATGGCATTGAATTCTGGCTGCCGAAAAATATCACAAAAATACCCTGCTGGTAATAGAAGCTGAGTTGATTCTTACTGTTGTAAGGGAAAGAACTACCTTGGCAGAATTTTAGTAGTGTCTTAGAGCAAGAATGTTGAGATTCTTAAGAGATTTGGGGTCTGGGTTCAGGTATGATTTTCAATGTGGAGGTTTGGTCAGGGTCGGGTAGAATAGGTGAAAATGGCAAGGCAAGGGCTTTGAAGTGAGGAATTCAGACTCTTGGGAAGTAAATTCTCATTTCATAGTATGTATGGAAGAGTTGAACAATATGATATTAATTTAACGGGGTTCATGGAAAGTTCCTATAATGATCAATGAGAGTTCTTTGCAACTTTTATCTTCCTGGACTAGTTTTTTTAGGTAGTAAGGTAATTGAAAAGAATACTATATGGATTTATTAGCCAAATTACCTAATTTCATGATTTCTTAGCTTTTCAGATTTTTAAAAAAGTCACAGATCCCAGCGAAATCTACAGGGAGGTGATCACATTTTTTTCCCTCAAAAAGCATATGTTTACCCTGGAAAGCTCAAATTCTATCTAAAATATCTTTATACCAAACCACTGCCTGTCCAATTTCATGAACCTCTCATGAAAAAATTCTGTAGCCATGGTGGCATTGTTTAGCTCTCTTATTTCTCAACCTTGGCCTATAGGATTCTGTCTACTTTTTTGTTTTCTTGGAAAGCATAAAGTGAAGAGGCATAAAGAGAGAAGAAATCAACCCAGACATTCCCTTGAGTAGTTAGGCTCACCTTTTCTTCTTCATAAAATAAGTTGTCTAACGATCTGTTTTTCCTAGAGGAGAAACTGACAGGGTAAAACGGACTCAAGATTATGTCAGAGATTATGCTGAAGGTAGGAATTAGTTTACCAAGATAACAAGTTCTGTTCGATTTTAATAGGCTAATAGGTTTTTATTCCACAAATCCAAAATTAGATATTGGGGACTACCCAGTGATTGCTTTTAGTCCCCGTGTGGTTATCAAACACGCCCATGGAGCTATCAAATAGTATTGTAATATTTTACAAAATATTTACCAAATATCCTCTACATGTTAGATACCTCTCTGTAAAATTATGCAATGCATATTTTGTAAATCAAGGTCCCTATAGCTATAATTTCCTATTTTCTCTATATATGGCCACTTTAGGGGTGACTTTGGGGATACCTTGTAGAACATATTAAAAGATAGCTTTGACCAGCAAAAAAAGAAAGAAGAAGGCAAATAAACAACAAAAATCAATGCAGATTAAAGTGTAACAATCTGAGGATTTGTTTTATAAATTTGGGGTAGAGGTTTCCACATTGCATGCAGTCATCGACTTGTTCTGAAATTCCTGAGTCTTGAGGCTTCTTTTGATGACTATCTACTTTGGGAGGGGTTTCTATTGATAAGATGCCTACATTGGCTTTCACCTAAAAACTAACTTCTAGTATTTAGCATTATGAATCTGAGTTTCACTGTTAGGTTACTTCCTAGCAGAAACAGATGGGATCCTTTCCCTCAGGGTTCAAGGCTGTCTTTCTCTGATCTTACTTCTAGAAGACTAGGTATCTAGGTTTCGGATCATAAGAGGATGTTGAAGAAAATTTGCTTGTATGGTTGATGATAAGACTGGGCGTATTTCATTTGTCTTTGGTAGTATTTGGTTATCTCTGTAAGTGTGGAGTCCAGAATAGATGAACGGGGTGACCTATTATTAAGGAGGCTTTGAAAGGAGGAAGCTGATGAAGCCCAGAGGATTTGGTCTTTGTCATTAAGGTGGGTGATAATGCCTTAGACTAAGGATTGATAAACTTTTTCTGTAAAGGACCAGATTGGAAATATTTTAGATTTAGTAGGCCATTCAGTTACTGTAGCAAATACTCAACTCTGCGTCTGAAGTATGAAAGTAGCTGCAATTATATAAACAATTTGGCTGACTGTGTTCCAATAAAACTCTATAAAAATAGACAGTGGACTGAACTTGGCCCGTGGCTCCTATTTTGCGGACCCCTACCTTAGACCAGTTTGATTTCACGCTTGCTGTCAGGTTTCTGATGCTCACTAGGTATTGGGAAGACTAGAAGAAAACAGCCATTGGGAGAAATCTACATGAACAAGTAACTTTTTGTGTTGATAAATTTGGGAGAAGGATAATAATCTTTATTTTCTAAAATACCAAGGATGTTCAGTTATTCACTCATTGATTCCATTACATGAAGCCTACTATGTGACAGATCCTGAAGATATAAAGATGAAAGGGGAAGACCCTGGTTTCAAAGGAGCATTTTCCCCATAGGCGATAATAAATAAATAATCACAGCATTATAAGATGTAACAGAAAAGTGCTAATTTGTTGTAAATAAAGTGAACTCTAGATCCAAGGCAATTGTACAGGTATGTGTGAGCAGACATGTGGATAAGGCTAAGTCTCTGCAATCATTTGTTCGCTTTCCTCCTCCTCCTTCTCATTTCTTATACAAAATAATACTGTGTTTTGAAATTTGAAGGCACACTTTCACATTTCCTTGGATAGTTGTGGGGATTTTGTTTGCCTTTGCAAAAAATGTCTTTCAAAAGATGTTGAAGACACAGGCTTCGTTAAAGCACATTCATCTATTGGCAGCATTGATAGTATAACCAAAGGGATTTAAAGAAGAAAAAAAGTTATTGCAGGTAGGGCCTTGTGTATGGAGAGGGAAAAATTAAGAAAGCGTTTCAAGAGCTCTAAATCTCAAATCTGCCATATTCCCATATTTCTGTACCCTGCCAGTTTGAACTAGATACATGTATATGGTAGGCCCTGGATTTTACGACTCTCCTGCCTTCTCTGTGGACCAGCCACATGGAATGACCTGTGAAATAGTGCCTATGCAGAATGGGGTCAACTAACTCTGGGTAGAAGCAAAACCAGAGAAATCAAGCATTTATGGGGAGTTAAAAAAAGGGTTTGCCTTTTAAGAAAGGCAAGGCATTCTGCTGAAATATATACTCAAATATACTGATATGTTTTTACCTTTGTAAGCAGGCTGCACTTATCAGCATTCAAACAGTAGGTGGAAACTGAGGTGTCCCAGGCTGCATTTCCTAACAAAGATTTGGCTATGAGATGGAACAGTAAGATTAAATTGGTGCAGTCATACCAACAAGGCAAGCAAAGCAGAACAGAACAAAACCCCACAAAACAACCCCCTTCCTGAACTAGCTTCTGGATTTATCAATCTTTTACTAAGAAAATTTTTTCCTACATTGCCATTCTGCCTATAGTGAATGTTTTCCTGCTTTGAGTTTTTAATAAAATTAGGCTGCTTGTGAAATTTGTATGTTTAAAATAAAATTTAATATCTATGCTATATTAAAGCTACCTCCTGGCCAATAATTTCAATAATTTATTATGTATGCATTACATAATTTTGTTGCATTATATTTTTGTTTTTCCTAGAGTCTGAGATTAAAGTGAAGTGAGTAAGGTGCTCAATTTTGGACACAAAATTCAAGGGACTTACAAAAACCTCAGTAATGACATTTTAGTGAAATATTTTTAGAAAACAAAATTAATGCAAAAAGAATCTGTGATGAACACTATGTGAAAATTTTAAATGAAGACAGGATCTGCCCCTGCACTTGAACAAGTGTGTCTCACCCCACTCTAATCCTGGCCTGGGGTCCAGTAAAAGTTTATTTAAAAATAAGCCATTAGCCCATGAGGCATAGCGTGTTGATTTTTAAAAACATCCCATTATTCTGTTATTTATCTTGATTACTACATTTCTTTGCACACTTTTACATTGTTCATCCATCTGGCTTCTCAAATACCCTTAGAGTTGATGAAATCCCATTACATTACTGTTACAGGTCAGGCTCAGATGAAGGCTTGCGGAGGTGGGAGGTCAGACATGAAACTCATCATGATTTTGTGTCATCTGTCTTCCCAATTAAATTCCTTGAGGGTAGGATTTTTGATTCTTGTTTCTTTTTGTTATAGAATGCTATGTGTAAAGAAGCCTCTTTTACCCCATACCGGCTATTGTCTTACCATCTGCCAACCATCAGTCATTCATATGATTTTAAAGAAGATAACTTTTCATTGTCAAGCTGTGTCTACATGACATCCCTATCTGGGTCAATTCAACGAAATAGGAAATAAATGGAAAGAGAAAAGTAAACAAAACCTTCTCTGGAAACCAAAAAACCACTTGCATGCTGCCGCCTTTGAACAAAATAGCTGACCAAGTATTTGCATTTGTTTTAAAATCGATTGGTTTGTGGCAGTATGTAGATACAGGCAGAGTTTTGTTTAAGAAACATTAATGTCCTTGGTAAGAGTTTGTAGAATTAACCTCAGTAATAAACTTTTAGTGAAATTTCATTAATAATTAAATGCTGTCCACAGAGGACAATGTATTTTGAATTGAGAATTGTAAGGCCTGGTTGTTGGTGTTTCTTTGTTTTCTCAAGAGGTAGAAAGAAAGAATATTCAGTCTTCTTACGATCTAGCAAAACAGCACAAGGTTCTGGTGGGGGTGTCTGTGGTGGTGGAGGTGGGGGGTGTGGGAGGAGTCGGAGGAGAGGAAAGCACAGGCGTCTTATATGGCTTTTTGGTTAAAACTATGAAAGATTTGTGGGTTCCACATCAGTCAACTTTCATTATTCTTCTTCCCATCTTCCTCGATTCACATGGTTTCAGTTTCTTTCCAAATGTCTTTGGTTCAAAATTTTATGGTCATGAAACAGAGCAGTTGAAAAATGTTCACGAAAAGTTTTGGAAGCAATCACTGAATTTTGCACAATTTTACTAGCAGTTATTTTTGGTGTGAAAAATAGTGCTACTCTTTTATAAACATGGGTTAGGAATGTTTATGCCATTATTATGGAGATACTTAAATAGCAAAATAAGACCACAATTTTACATATGTTAGCTGAAGATGGAACTTATTGGAAATTACAAGATGGAGATTTTATGTAACTGCTATATTCCTCAATCATAATACCATTTCATAAACTGGAGAAGAGCTATTTTTTCATGCCGCTAATTGTATTTAATGTTAATTTTAAATTTTAAAAATATTAACTTTGAATAGTTTAGGATATCTTTGGAAGCCTAGATATAATTTTCATTGTGACATAAAATAGGATGATACAGGAAAGTTATTGAGAGATGTCATTGATTTCCAAAAGAAATAAACAGTGTATCTTCTTGCAGAACTAATTGTGTATGAAGGGAATACATTTAATTAATTAATTAATTTATGTTTATTGTTGGGGATTCAGTGAGGGTACAAAGAACCAGGTTACATTCATTGCATTTGTTAGGTAAAGTCCCTCTTATAATTGCGTCCCACCCACAAAAGGTGTTTAATACACCGTAACCTCCACCCCCCTTCCCTCACCCCCCTTCCTCCTTTACTCTTCTGCTCTTCCCTTCTCCTACCCTCCTCCGTCCTCACCCTCTCTCTGCTCTTCTCTTTCCTCACCCTCTCTCTCCTCTCTTCTCTCTGCCCTCCATTTCCCCAACCTCCACCACGTACTAGGTCATCAACTGTCCTCATATGAGAATTGAGTACATAGGATTCTTGTTTCTCCATTCTTGTGATGCTTTACTAAGAAGAATGTGTTCCACTTCCATCTACGCTAATACAAAAGATGTAAAGCCTCTACTTTTTAAATGGCTGAATAGTATTCCATGGTATACATATACTACGGTTTATTAATCCATTCCTGGGTTGATGGGCATTTAGGTTGTTTCCACATTTTGGCCATTGTAAATTGAGCTGCGATAAATAGTCTAGTGCAAGTGTCCTTATGTAAAAGAATTTTTTTCCTTCTGGGCAGATACCCAGTAATGGGATTTCAGGATCAAATGGGAGGTCTAGCTTAAGTTCTTTGAGGGTTCTCCATACTTCCTTCCAGAAAGGTTGTATTAGTTTGCAGTCCCACCAACAGTGTAAAAGTGTTCCTTTCTCTCCACACCCACGCCAGCATCTGCAGTTGTGAGATTTTGTGATGTGGGCCATTCTTGCTGGGGTTAGATGATATCTCGAGGTGGTTTTGATATGCATTTCTCTAATAATTAGGGACGATGAACGTTTTTTCATGTTTCTTAGCCATTTGTCTTCTTTAGAGAAGGTTCTATTCATCTCTCTTGCCCACTGGTATATGGGATTTTTGGCTTTTTTCATGTAGATTAACTTGAGTTCTCTGTAGATTTTAGTTATCAAAGTTTTTCTGATTCAAAATGTGCAAATATCATTTCCAATTGTGTAAGTTGTCTATTTGCCTTGGTTGTTATCTTCTTAGCCGTACAGAAGCTTTTCAGTTTAATAAAGTCCCATTTGTTGGCTTGGCGCCTGTGGCTCAACAGGCTAAGGTGCCAGCTACATACACCAGAGGTGGGGGGTTCGAATCCAGCCTGGGCCCGCCAAACAACAATGACGTCTGCAACCAAAAAATGGCCGGGCGTTGTGGCGGGTGCCTGTAGTCCCAGCTACTTGGGAGGGAGAGGCAAGAGACTTGCTTGAGCCCAGGAATTGGAGGTTGCTGTGAGCTGTGATGGCACAGCACTCTATCCTGGGTGACAGCTTGAGGCTCTGTCTCAAAAAAAAAGTCCCATTTGTTTACTTTTGTTGTTGTTGCAATTGCCACAGAAACCTTCTTCATAAAGTCTTTCCCCAGGCCAATATCTTCAAGTGTTTTTCCTATGCTTTCTTTGAGGATTTTTATTGTTTCATGCCTCAAATTTAGGCCTTTTATCCATCTTGAATTAATTTTTGTGAAGGGAATAAATTTAATTTTTGACTTACTTGTCTGCTAATCCTATGATGGGTAGTAAATTCATAATTAATTGCATGTATTTTATATACTTATTTGTATATCTACTTGACTTTCTCTTTCAAGACATTTTTCTTTTTTTTAAAAATTTTATTTGAAAACATTAAGAGGGTGTAAATGTTTTTGATAAATGGCTTGAGTCTTGATGGGTATAAATGTGCCCATCCCCTAAACTGTTCATAGTACCCATTAGGTGGGTTCTTATCCTTCCTCTCCCCACCTACTTGATCTCCAATGACTTTCACTTCCCTTTGTGCACCTGTGTGCCCATCAGTCAATTTCACTTTACTAGAGAGTACATGTGATTGTTTTTCCATTGTTGAGATACTTTGCTTAGGACAGTGGTCTCCATTTCTTTCCATATTGCTGTAAAAGGCATTAATTCCTCCTTTATTATGGCTGAGTAATACTCCACGGTATACATATACCACATTTTGTTAATCCACTCATGAATTAATGGGAATCCATGTTTCTTTATAAAATCACTCTGTAAGCATTACTCTGTGCAGACAAAGGATGGCACAAAACAACTGTGCTGAGCTATGCATGCTAGGCTTGAGACTATGCCTACAGGCTGGTTAATATTTCACATCTTAGCTAATTTCAAATCATCATGTATCTTGGCCTTCAAGTTTACTTACAAATTGTCCAAAGTACACATTTTCATATTAAATTCTATTTTCATATTAAATGCTCTCTGTTCGTACTTTCTCTCCTGGGAAAGTCAGTGGCTGCAGACCTAACTAAATTTCTACTTCAAACTCTATTTTTTTCATGAGACTCCAGCCCCCTGATTACAGGAGGATATTGGCTTATCACCTAAGGGTAGTAGTATAATGTTGGTATGGTATAGATTTTAGATCTGGTGGGGCCATTAACCTTCTTTGTGAATTTGGACAGTCACCTTACTTCACCAGACTTCCCAAGAAACCCTGGAGAGTAAAACATAATTTTATAAGGAGCCTGCTGAAATAATTCCGAGCTCTGCTTAGTGATTTGAATGGCTTTGTGGTTCTGTCTGTACCAACCCAACAAACATGCTAGTAAAATGAAGCGTGGATGAAACTTCGGCTCTGACAAAACAAAGCAACACTGAGATACATATCTCAGATTCACAAAGGGCAGTGATGCTATCATATTTTACTTTTCTTTAACTCAGGCCTGTCGAGAGATCGGCCTAGTTAGAGCAATATTAATCTGACATAAGTAAAGGGAAAACAAAACCAACTGCTCATGATTCCAAGCCCACAAAGAAATGGTAACTGGGCTTGTCTGGAGAAGAGTAAAGTCAGTCACAGATGGGCTCAGAGGCTGGATGAAGTTTACTGGAAAGCAGGGGTGTAAGTAGTCACCTGAGGAATTTTCTTCTGAACATTGTGTGGTTTGAGCTTACTTAAGTGTCCTTTATAGGAACAAACACCCAGGAGAGTTTGAAACACAGAGACGATAGGACACAGTAGGAAACGGAATAATTTTTGTTTGTTTGTTTTTTGGTGGAGGACACAGAATAAAGAGATTTATGCACCAATTTTCTACTTTCATGCTTGGAGGAAAAATCAGTATTCCATACTCATGCTCTCTGAGATAACGTTTTACTGGGGTGGTCAAAAGAGATTTATACTAGTTGTTATGAAATACCATGGTGTTATTTTTATAAGGGCAACCAAAGTGAGGATGGTATTCCTAGGTGCCACCTGGTTTTCACACTTTTGGCAAAGTAAAATTGAATTGAGCTTACAAAGGCAGGAAAATATTCTGTTGCTGGGAAATACAGCATAAAGGATTTCTGCACGCTTCCTCTGGGTTTTTCCTGCAAGCTTTAAATGAGAATATTCTGCCAATTTTCTGGCAGGAGCAGAGGAGACATTGCAGTTTTGCTGATGGTTTTGATTATGGATTGTCTATATGGCATCAGTAAAAATAACTAGAACTAGGCCTGATGGGCACTGAACTTGCCTAAAATGCTAATAAAAATTATAAGAGAAAGGAATAAATCTTAAATTTTAGATTTTTTTTAATAATCCATATGGAAAGACTATTTCTTCGTATTTCAGTGTTAAAAGTACAATAACCAGAGAAGAATATGTTTTATTCAAAGTGCCAATAAAAATTCAAAATGTCATTTTCCAGCACAATTCTGCCTGAAATCAACCTGTTTTGTGGTAATTATGGGCTCTGGCACCAGAACATAGAGGAGCTTTAGAAAGATTGAATGAGTGATTGAGTCCAACTTCCTTAAATGTGAAACATATGAGATGATTTATGTAAAGTAAAAACCAAAGGGCATTGTCACCCTCCCCGCCCAACTATACATAAAACTTCATTAATGCCTCGGGGTAGAATCAGAATGAGGGAGTGAGTGAGAAAAAGATTTTTAGAACAATAGGAATATTGTTGGAAAAACACATTTTGTGGTGGAAGGGAAATTTCTTATCAAGGTATCAAGTGTGAGAAAGAGATGATTGATGCCCATTGTGGGTGAAAAGGGTCTTTCCTTGGGAAGATTCTGGTGTATCACTGTGCAAGAAAAGCTGTGTGCATTTCTTGTTCACTGCACTGGTTAGTGCAGTGCCGGACACAAGGTCCCAATAATGATCATCATATGCCACATGGCAGCTTTATTATTAGGAGGTAGCAACTCAAGCCAAGAGAAACGTGGTAACACTTGTCACTTCTTTCCCTTTCTCTAGCGTAATCTGAGCGCCTGTGATACAGGTGTGTTGGCATAAGGGTTGCCTTACGTTAGTTTTAGTTTATAAAATGGGAGAAAAATGAAAATATCTAAATCTTACAGTGCTCAGAGGTCCCATATTATAGATCCAAATAGAATAGTGGCTGAATCTTAAGTTTTATTTATTTTTTGTCAAAAATTTGAATAGCACCATAACCATTAAAAATACCACACTGGTAACTAAAAAAGACTTCCTACAAAGAAACCTCAAGGACCAGATTTTAAAAAGCTGAGGGGTTCTTCTAAACACTTAAATTTGAACAATATTTGAAGAAGTAGTAATTCAAATATTGTTCAAATTATTCCAAGAAAAGGGGAAATCAATTACTCATTTTATGTGTCTAGCATAGCTGTGATATAAAACTTGACAAAGAGAGAATAAGGAATAAAAATGATTGATCAGTCTCATTTGTAAATATATAGATGCCAGCTGGATTCTTTTTTTTTTTTTTTAATTCAGTGTTCTTTATTTATTTTGTTGTAGTTGTTGCAGTTTGGCTGGGGCTGGGTTTGAACCCACCACCCTCAGTATATGGGGCCGGCGCCCTAACAACTAAGCCACAGGTGCCACCCACCAGCTGGATTCTTAAACAGAATATCCAACAATGCATTTGAAGAAACTTCATGGCCAAGTGGAATTTTTCCACGAATATTAATTTAGTTTAAGATTGTGATAGAAAATCAACTAGTGTAAAATCCCTGTGCTAACAGAATAAAGAAAAAAGTCATATCATCATTTATTTATTTATTTATTTATTTATTTCTTTTTTGAGACAGAGCCTCAAGTTGTCACCCTGGATAGAGTGCTATGACATCACAGCTCACAGTAACCTCCAATTCCTGGGCTCAAGCGAGTCTCTTGCCTCCGCCTCCCAAGTAGCTGGGACTACAAGCGCCCGCCACAATCCCGGCCATTTTTTTGTTGCAGCCGTCATTGTTGTTTGGCGGGTCCGGAATGGATTTGAACCCGCCAGCTCAGGTGTACGTGGCTGGCGCCTTAGCCCATTGAGCCACAGGCGCCGAGCCCATATCATCATTTAAATGAGAAAGAAAAGTTATTTGATACAATTCAATATCTGATTATGACAAAAACTCTTAGCAAATTGGGAATTCAAGTTATATCCTGATAAGGGATATCTGGAAAAAACTATACTAATTGTAATACCAGATGGTGGAATATTGAAAACATTCTCAATACTTTTGGGAATAAAACAAGGATATTTTTCTATTAAATTCATAACCTTACTTTAGTGAGGCAAGAAAAAGAAATATAAGGATAGAGAGGAGGAGAGAAAACTGTTATTTGAACATGATTTAATTGGGTACCTGGAAAAATTTCCCCAAATCTACAGCTAAATTGTCAGAGCCTATAAGAGAGCATTTTCAAGACTGCTCAGTATAAAATAAATTTAAACATAAATTTCTTTTCTATAAATCCACAACAAACAGTTAACAAATGAAATTTAAAATGTCATTTACTATGATGTGAACAATATCAGGCCCTTAGAAATGGTTTGCAAACTTTATGTAAAATTATAAGATTGCATCGAAAGACAAACGATATCAACAAAACGGTATTTATTGTGTCCGATGATTGAAAGAATCAAACTTTCAGTAGGTTGTTTTGTTTGAAATTTCAGCAAGATGATCCTAATATTTATACAGAAGTCAAAGTCTGGAATAGCTTTAGATTTTCTGATGAAGAATAGTGTGTGATGATGGCAGTTAAGTTGGTTTGGTATGCTCAGAGAAATTAACAAATAGATCAGTGAAACACAAAATAGAAGTCATACATATGTGGGTATTTGATTGATGATAGCAGTGGAATGGTCCTGTAGTAGGGAAAGGATATTTTTCATAATTGTTCTAAAATAATTGATTATTAATATAGAAAATGAAATTGAAATATTACCTCATACTGTATCCCAGAATCAATTCCGGGTAGATTAAAGATCTCAATCTTTAAAACTTTCAGAAGAAAATATAGGAGAATTCTCTCTCTCTCTTACTTTCTCTTGCCCCTCTTTTTCTTATCTTCCTGAAATTATATTTTCTATTGGTAGAGAATTCTGGGTTGGTGTTCCTTTCTTTCAGAATTTTGATTCTTTTCCATCATGTCTGTTGAGAATTAAATTATCATTCTAATTGTTTTTCGAAGTTTCTATTTTTTTTTTTTTTTTTGTTTGCTTAAAACATTTCTGCTCCTTTTGGCTTTCGGGAGCTTCATGTGTTGTGCTCTAGTGTGCGTATATTTCTTTGTATTTATTCTACTTGGGGTTTATAGTGACTTCTAACTTGACATCTTAACTTTTTAAAACTAATTTTGAAAGTTTTCACTTACTATCTTTCTCCAGATATTTACTGTGCTTCATTCTCTCCTCTATTTCTGGTAATTTGATTGTTCCCATTTTAGGTCTTCGTATACTATCCGGTGGGTCTCCTGACTTGTGACACTTTCATCCTTTGTCCCTATGTGTGTCAAAAGCGGATAGTGCTTTTGACTTATCTTTCAAATTCTCTTTTCAATGAATTGTCTACTGATTATTAAAATCTATCTATTAAACTTTAAATTTGGATTATTCTGTTTTTTAGGTCTCTAATTTCCATTTGGTTCTTTCCACAGATTTCTATTTTCTCCTGAAATTTTTAATCTGTTCCTGATCTGCTTGAGAAAAGTAAGTATAGTTACTTTAAAGTCTGTGTCGGATATTTCTAATATAAGAAGTTCCTGTGGTCCATTTCTCTACTCTCTTGTTTCTGCTATTTTCGTTCACATACTGTCTCTTATGTGTTTTGAAAAAATTATTCACTGGACATTGTACTTGTAAAATTATTTGTAGAGGTAATTTTAGGCCAAAGATAATGTTATCTTCCACCAAAATTTTCTTTTCCTAGGCATCTGGGGCCATATCATTCTAGGATCACCTCAGTTTAATTTTGGAAATTGAAATTATTTGAAGGTTAACATAGTTCCTGTGAGGTCCTATTTACTACTGATTCTCTGTAATTCTTAGGATGTAGCCTTCCAGCATCCTAGTTGATAAGAGATTCACTGAGTCCCTTCCTTTTCATCAGTATAACTATAATTTCTGTCCCCTTCATGTTGTCAGAAATAGTCCAATCTCAAATTCTGATTACTTACCTTAAGTATAGCTCAATATGGTTTTGCGACTTAATATTGTATACTTTATACATTTGTCTTGAAAACAATTTTACCAATTATGACAGACATATTCTTTTGTGAGTTTTCTCTCAATTCTTTTGTAAATATTGGCATTAAGTTTTTTTAAAAATTTGGTTTATTAGAAGTGTTTTTTTCCAAATTCGTCAGTTTTGGCATTTGTATTACATGCATAATTATAATTCTTCCTATATTATAGAAGAAGTCTTGTTTTTTTAAATTAAAAAATTGGTTTATATTGTGCATATTAATCTGCCACTTGTTTTCTTTTTTAAAAATACATAATAGGTCTACTTCTACAAATGTAATTAATATAGTTATTTTTTAGTAGCTATGTTAGTCGTATTAATTCAACTATTATTCTAGTTCTTAGATATGCTAATTAATAAATAAGATAATTGATAATAAATGAAGTCATAAATGAAATAAAATGCCATTGTAATTTCAGCATACTAGATAAAATAAGATTTTTGGGGAAAAAGTGTTTTTTACATTTTGATTGATAAATAGTGTCTATTGCTTTTTAAAAATCTTTTTATTTTATTTTTAATTGACAAATAAAAGTTATACATATTTATGGAGGTTATATTACTTTTTAAAAAGCCTATAGCAATTCGTATTCCCCTCAGCAATGTACTAGAGTTGTGTCTTAGCTATTCCCCAGAATATTTTTCCATATTAATCCCCAAAATATTTTCTCAGCTTTCTCTATATTCTTTTAATACCTCTGAAAACTTGTTTGGAATTGTACTAAGTCGATACATTATCATAGGCAGAATCAACCTGTAATTAACCTCTTTTGCAATATTTCACCTATCACTCTTGACTATTATCATGAGAGACATGGTCTTGTTCATTGTTCTTACGTCTAATACAGTGTCAACCATATACTCATAGGTACTTAGTATATATTTGTCAAAAGAGCACAGTTTTTCTTTTTCTTTCTTTTTTTTATTAAATCATAACTATGTACATTAATGTAATCATGGGGTACAATGAGTTGGTTTTATATACAATTTGAAATATTTTCATAGAACTGGTTAACATAGCCTTCATGGCATTTTCTTGGTTATTGTATTAAGACATTTATATTCTGCATTTAGTAAGTTTTACCTGTACCCTTCTAAGATGCCCCGTAGGTGTGATCCCACCAATTACCTTCCCCCTACTTATCCTCCCCCCTCCCTTCCCCTCCCTTGCTCCTTTCCACATATTCTTGTGCTATAATTGGCTTATAGCCTTCATATGAAAGCTATAAGCTAGGTTCATAGTAGGGCTGAGTACATTGGATACTTTTTCTTCCATTCTTTTTTTTTTTTTGACTTTTTATTTTATTTATTTTTTTTTATTTTTTAAATACATGTATTTTATTATTATTCATTACATTATTCCCCCCCCCCACCCCTCTGTGCTCCGTGGTAAGACAGAATTGGTTTACAGAAAAGAGTACAGAAAACACCAAAGCTCCTGGTAGAGGGAGAGATTTCAAGTGGGGAGAGAGAAGCTCTCTCCATTCCTCTCTCGGTCTTTCCCCGTCTCCTCCTCTAGGCCTCTAGCCTCAGGGTATATATAGGTGTATGGGTTCCTTGGCCAGGAAACGAATGAATACAGTCCCTTCTGCCGGGGGCAAGGTGAATGAGTATATCAATGAATGGACACACTCCATTCATGGAATTCAGGCCTAGGAAATTCACAAGAAACTGACCTAGGCATAGGAACAGTCCAATTTATCAATCTGGATTTCATGTTAGTCTAGAATCAGAGAAAAGAGAGAGTCTTTTATTCTGTGTATTCTGTTGTTCTTATAGCTTTTTTTTGTTTTTATTTTTCTTTGCTCTTTTAATGGTATTTTTTGATAAGTGGTTTCTAATTTTAATGTATGAAAACTAACCCACGTTTCCCCTCATGACGAGTGCTTTTGGAACTAAGTCTAAGAAGCCATGTTCTACCATGAAGTCGTGAAGATATTTTTCTATTTTTATGTCCACCAGTCCAAGAAAGGTTACTGTGCTGCTCAAACTGTGGTCCGAGGATGTGTGTGATGTTTTCTGCTGGTCCATGATAAAAGTGTAGGAATTGAGAATAAGCATTTGGAAACTTTTACCGGAATGTGGCGCTGCCATGCTGTGCAGTTGTGTGACTGGGGGACTCATCTCATTGGTGGTGCGGGTGTTGTCAGACTCACACGGGGAGTTACAGGTGGCACAAGTCATATGCAGTAGAGTTCCAGGCATGGATCTTATCAAAGTTTAGATATTAAAAAAAAAATGACTCTCAGTTTGGTGCCTGTAGCACAGTGGTTACGGCGCTGGCCACATACACCCAGGCTGGCGGGGTTGAATCCAGCCCGGGGCTGGTAAACGACAATGACAATTGCCACCAAAAAATAGCCAGGCTTTGTGGCGGGTACCTGTAGTCTCAGCTACTTGGGAGGCGGAGGCAAAAGAATTGCTTAAGCCCAAGACTTTGAGGTTGCCGTGAGCTGTGACGCCATGGCACTCTACCCAGGGCAACATGGTGAGACTCTGTCTTAAAAAAGAAAAAAATACATGAAATAAATAAAAATGACTCTTTCTTATAGGTAGTGTGAGATGCTCTCTTTAAAAAGCTTCATCATGTTGCTTTTCACATTTAGGAAAATGATGTCCCTGTACTTTATTTTCTGGGAATAGTGTAATGGAAGGCTATCAATTTACTTTTTCCATGTGGATGTCCTATTTTTTCAGAACATTTATTGAGAAGATTTTGTCTTTTCCTCACTGGTTCGCAGTGCTTGCTTGCTGCGAAGCAGGTGTCCACATGTGCAGGACCTTTTCCTGTTCTCTATTCTGTTCCATTGGTCTTTGGTTCCTCTTTGCACCTGTGACACAGCGCCATCATCCTATAGCTTTAAAACAAGTCTTGATTTTTGAGAAAGTAGATGCCTCAACCTCCTTTTTCAGAAGTGTTTTAATTATTTTTGGCCCTTTGTATTGGCTTAGAAATTTTAGACTCATATTGCCAAACTATACACACATTAAAAAAAAATCTGATTAGATTTTGAT